>CM025668.2:935029-972503 GCA_014621495.2 Entosphenus tridentatus
GGCACAAGCGTTGTCGTGACGTCACCGCCACTTAGTGGCGAATGGCGGTTGTTGTTGTTCAGTCTATGTATGTATTTGTGAGTCCATTTGTGCGTGTAACTCTATGTGTGCGTGTCAGTCGATTTGTGTGTGTAACTACATGTGTGTCTGCCTTTTTCGCCCGGACAACGCCGGGTACTAACCGCTAGTAATATATATATGTAGTTATAGCCTACATATTATTGTATACAGGTTAAAAACATCCGTAGCTATTTCAGTAAAAGTTAGTCGGGAGGAAGGAGGGGGGCCCACAGTCGGATCTTGCATAGCCCCCCGGCCCCCCGTTGATATAGGTAGCTGCGTCGCTGGCTCCACCATGTACATGAACACACGGCACGCACACTCTTTGAGCTGAGGAAGTGTTTTTATTTATCACTTATGCCACAACTTGAATTTTAGTTTTCACGTAAGCACAGGACTCTCCCAAGATGTCATAATATTGCTTCGATATATATTCTTTCAGTTTCCACACAGGTTCAGTGAAATTATGTGATCTTCAAAAATTGTGTTGTGATGGGAGTGTTGGGTTTTTTTCATTTGCAAAGGGTACGTTTATATTGGTATATACATAAAATCGATTCACATTTTTCCTAAAACCACAACCGATTCCCCAGCCAAATAAATGAAAGATACCATGATCCTCCCCAGTGCGAGCTGACGCCTTGGTTGGAAGAACGCATCTCAGACTCGGGGCACAATTTCCCATGTTGGCGCAGCGTTTGTCCGTCATAAACGAGATGGACAGTCACACGCAGAGGGTACGTGCCTCCTTCAACACGCCTGTCAATTCACGTAAACAAATCAAGTATATTTTTGGACGTATCCCAACTGCCACACGGGCCTTCTGGGAGGGCATCATTTCAGCAGGGTTGGTTCAATTCATGCAAAACGCTGCACCAGTTCTGACATTTAGTCGTGTCTCATTAGCAGTCAGGCTCGCTTGAACCAATAATGGTGAACTGACAGATTCTTCGTTTATAGCAAAGGACACACTTGTTAGATATGGGTCCTAGTTCAACACAAAATAATCATTAGCATCACTGTAGCGAATATAAGAAAACACATTTGATTTTCAGCTGCTTGTAATTTGTGGAAATGTGAATGCTTTCTGCAGGTGTCATTTTTACCCGTTCCATCGCATTCTCCCTCGGGCGAGGGGAATGAATTTGCGAAACAAATGGAAAACACTTTTCCAGCTCAAGTGACGTTATTGCTCACCGGTATTGACTCAACAGACCCCCCAAAACACAAGCCACGACGCTTCACAGGCAGCTTGTGCGTGAAACAACTGCGCAGAGTGCTGCACGAGGCATCGAGACAGCGGCGGTGATGATGGCGTCACACGAGACTACTCTGAGGAAGACGAGGAGGATATTCACGCACGCACGAACAACGCCATGGACCAGCAGTGGCCGCGTTTGACACCTACAACTGTTATCGGTCGACTAACATTAGGCTCAGTCCAGCCTCATTCACGCACGCACACAAACTAGCAGATGCGCATTAAAGAAGTTCGGTTTTCCCTTCCCGTGCCAATCCTTTTTTTTAAGATATACAAAAAATATAACAATTTCAGATTTTACCACTGCGCTGCTACCGCCACCCAATATCCGCTCGGTCGATTCAGAAGTTCCAGGAGGAAGAAACCCCACAGACGAGGAGCGGGGAAGTCAGCGGCAACAGCCACGCGTTGGCGAGGAGCCGGCGCCACTAACAATTATCCCAGCTCTGTGGTCCTCCGTGTGTTAAGGTGTTAATAAACATGGGAGAATTGATGACCTAGAACTCATTCACTCACTGTACTCATTAACCGGTGGGTCCGTCGCCTGCTAACGTGGTTTCTGTTGCCGTGAACCTGGCTCATTGGTTCCTCCACCCGTGTTTGAAGGACTCGGATCAACCAGACCACAGTCCGTTTCGTCATATCCACCAGTCTGTTCAATCACCACACTGTAGAAAGCAAATAACAACTCGATATAGCCTTAAAAGATTGGGACAAGTGCCGTTAGCGAGAGCCACACCCGGCCATCTTTATCTCCCCAAGGGGGCGATGTTTACACATCGAACCAGGTACTTATTTGAGGCCAAGTCGACCTAGCCGAGGCCCAGAACCGGTTCAGATAATCGTCACCGGTTTAAGCCATGAGCTGAATCGAACTCGGGGATTGCCGGGTTTTGTAGTGCGGCGCGCTAACCGCTACAGTCACCGTGACCCAATCAACCTCCCACTCACCACACTGCAGGTCACACACCACTCCTCTTCCTACTTCTTCCCATGCACTTGTCACTGATCCACTCAGGGATTTCCATCGTCTTTTTTCTTTCTCTCCCAAGTTCTTATAACAACAACAATACCTTGCTCAATTCAAGAAACGAGTTCCACCTTATCTATTACAACTTTTAATAGTGCCGTTTGTTGCCGGCCGCCTGCCGTTTTAGGACTTCACGGACCCCGTGGCTCAGCAACTGATTTTTTTAATCGACGACAACAACAACACGACGGCTAGCAAGACATGGACAAGAGATTCACGACACTGCTGCATGGCACGAACACAGAGACCCTACCCTTGGGCACGGGAACTCAACACCAATCCTCTGGGCACAGCAGCTGCCACCGAGAGAAAGGGAGACATCAAAACGAAACAACTTCAGCAACAAAGCCCGCGCATAGAATACGGATGCTCGAACCACCCAGGGCCGGAACACTTAGAACAGCGGTCCACGTCGTGACGGTTCTGGCCAGCACTCACAATAGTAGGGTTGTTTCAAAAATAACAATGATAATGTATTTAGTTTTCCAGTTTTTATACATGGGTCGAAATCTATGCATTCGAGAGGGGGGGAGGGCGTCGCTCTATCCCCGTACAAATGAACAGATGGCGATAGCTCACTTGCTCTTCCGCCTTCTGCTGGCTCGCCAGGGGCACGGCACCTCCTCCACGCCCCACGGGAAGGGAGTTTCACAAGAGGAGTGCGATCCACAACCCCCCCCCCCCCGTCCGCTGCTCTCCACAGTGCTGGATTCAGGCTACGTGCATAGATAGGCACCAGTTAAAAAAGTCACGAAATGGTAACCGTTTTTTCCAAGTGGAGCTTCAGAAACAAATGCAACTGAATGGAAATTGGGAATGTACAACCCAACAAGCCGACTAGATGTCGCGGAAGGGGTGGCCTTATCCTTACTTTACCCCACTGCAGACAAAGCTGCCGATCGGCGAGCCGTGACAGCTCGCTTCCCGTGTGCACTGGCTGGGTTGAGAGGAAATATTTCAAGGAGCCGCAATGCAACGTGGAATACGAGACGGTGGTCCTTAATAACGTCACGAAGGGGTTGCTTGAAGATCCGCAGCTTGCCGACCACCCCTTGTGGCAATGGGGGAGAACGGGGGGGGGGGAGTGGGGGGTGGATTTGAGAAAGTTCACCCCCCCCCCCCCCCAATCGTCTGTTTGCCGCGCCGGGAGATGTGTGGCTGCCTCCCTGCGTTGCTCGGTTAAAAACAGGTGAGCGCATTATGCGGTTGTGTCCGGGCAACTGTGTTGTTGTATGCGTGGCAAGCCGTATTGCAACTGGTTAACGAGAAAAGCCGATTTAAAAAAACAACCCTACTACAATGGACCGAAAGATTGCACCCTTGGTGATAGCCAAGTACAAAAAAAAATATCCAAATGTTTATGTGCTTAACACGTCACACCTGGTCTATTGCACGCATGTTATTTACACAACCTACTTGCTGTGCTGTAGAACGATTAGCCCTATACCATGGTTAACACAGCACACGACCCGAACACATCTTACGTTGCTGTACAATTATTCTAAAACCTGACAAAACATTGCACTAAGAAACACTTTAGTGTTTGTGGAATCTCACAGATCCAATAATAGCCCTGAATATAAAATACTATATACATACATATGCGAGAGTGTGTGTGTGTAATGGGTATGAATGCGTGGTGCGGTGGTCCAAATGTAAAGGTGCCACCGTGCCAGTATGTAATCTATTCCTTTTGCAGCAGCACATGTTCACTTACACACGCACAAAGACAGAGGTCTCCCATACAGCCTTTAACAGACTGTTGGAGGAAGTGCTGTTAGCGGAGTGCCTATGGAGGACTGCACGGCATACGCGGGGATGGGTGGCGATAACCACGCCCGGCCGCCTTTGTCCCCCCCAATGCTGACGTTTACTCATCGTACCGGGTAATCATTTAAGGCTAAGTCAACCTAGCGGTGGCCCATGACCGGTTCAAATTATTTGTCATCGTTGGCCGAGTGGAAATCGTTGCTTTCGTAGCGCAGCGCTCTAATCAATACACCACCCACTCCCGCACAAGCACAACAAAGATCCCCAGTGGCGATGTGGACCGAGTCGAACTAGGGGAGGAGGCCCATGACCGATTAAAATAATCGTCACTGGTGTTGGCCGTGAGCTGGAATCGAACTCGAGTGGGCGGGTTCGTAGCGCAACGCACAAGCCACGACACTAACACTCCCTTACACTCACTCACTCTCACACCGTCTCAACTTTACACTCACTCGCACACTCACACCGTCTCAACTTTACACTCACACCGTCTCAACTTTACACTCACACCGTCTCAACTTTATACTCACTCACACTCACACCATTTCAACTTTACACTCACTCGCACTCTCGCACGTGGCCATCTACCCTCTGGAAATATAGCAAACTGCAAAGGAATTAAAAGGTATCGGTGTGGTGTTCTGAATACATATTGCACACATACATCTATCTATGTTTACATTATATACATGTACACTATACACACATGTGTCAACCACATTTGAAAATGGGATGTAATGAGTTAAACGCATTGAGGTTCATATATTTGTTATTTTTCAGTTTAGTAACCCATACGATGTCCCTTCACGTAAATAACAGATCCATTTATTTTACACATCCATTAACCACTTCTATGAGTCCATAATTTCGGCAGAATTGGTTTCAACGCAAGCAAACGCGAGATATGTTTCAAAGTCCTACCGCATCAGCAGAGCCAGACGCTTTGCTTGGTAAATTGCCCAGATGTTTATAGGGAAGGAGCATCTCTCTCTTTCATGTGGGTACATTTGGCAAGAAGATTTATAATTCCATTTTCAAGGTGTTTTTGACGATCCGTATATGTATGTATATCTCTGATATGTACCGTATAATTGACAACACTATATATATATACTATACATGCTAAATACTGTACTAACAGTGAAAAGCTCTTTTATTGAAACATATCTTTCACAGTACTTCACGCACAACATTCAGCTAAAGCTGTAATTCCCCCCCCACACACACGCTTACCTATTAATAATTTACTGAGCTACAGAGCAAATGACATATTGCAAGGTTTGCATCAATTGGTCTGTGGCAGAATGAAAAAAAATTCCACCGTTAAGTGACGGCGGCGCATAGACAGAGATCTCTCTTCTCCAGAGCCGGGATCTCCCAAAACTTCCCAGGCCAAGCAGGACGCATTTTCCAGTCAGCTTCGAGCGGGGTTTCTCATACTTGTTTGGCTTCGTGGACCGCTAAGCTGATTGCAAACATTTCCACGGCCCACCGACATACACCACCCACAGCCAACAGGTCCACCCCTGCTGACAAAAATGCATTTCACTTCTCTCTCTAAATGCCAGTAATACAAAACTATTCAAATTACCAGAACATACATTTTTTTTTTAAACGCAAGTATTCGCTTTTTTTTTTGAGGTGGGGCAGCATATAGATATTAGGGCTAGGGTAGCTTAATCAGGGTAGTTCACCAAACTTCGTTTCTTAAATTAAATATAAGTGAAATTATTATTTAATGTCCGCAACAAAAGGTGTCAATGAATGTTGTCATTATTGTCCAGCTCAACCTGTGTTTGCATCACAGCCCCGAGGAGCACGTGGAGGAGTGTCGCGGACCCCACTGCGTGGTCCCGGGGAACCACACTGAAAACCAACTGCTACTGGCTTAGATCGGTTATCATAACCGGGCAGTATCCCGAAATAAGATTCATCACCAGACGTTGGTACAACTCAATTGGGCGCCACGGTGGCGAGATGTTAACTACCTCGCCTGGTATACAGGAGGTTCGTGGGTTCGATCCCGACCCTGACACCTATATATTTGGAGTTTGCATCTTCCCGTGGCTGCATGGATTTTTCTCTGGGTCCTCAGGTTTTTTCCTCCACATTTAGAAACGTGCGTTTAGAGTATTTGGCTACTGCTATAAATTTCCACTTAATAAGCCACTTCGTTGAGCTATCATTTGTGGCCAGGTCGCTTCTGAAAAATACCTATATAGCTCAGTGGGCTTTCCCTGGTAAAATAAAAATATAGTATATATAGTTAGTAATTCCTGGACTAGGTGGCAACCCGTAGTTGAGTGGATGACTGGGTGAGTGGGTCAGGCTGATCCGATCTCCAACCACCCAGAGGAATAGGACTGTAGAGTTTTGCTGAGCATTTCCGTGAGTTGTTGGTTTGGAGGGGAAACCCCTCAGCTCAGATGACAACAGGAGGCAAGGGGGGGGTTCACTTGGCTGGGGGAGCTGTGCCTCGAATATTGCACAAGGCAACCGCTCCCTGTGAGTGGCTGGTTGGCTGGCTGGCTGAAGTCCCATCTGAGGGTGTGCAAGACCAGGTAAAGTGGCAAGCAACGATGACCTCTGAGGCGAGCTGCTGAGGTGGGCGATTGTGGCGAGATGTTAACTCACTCGCCTGGTATACAGGTCATGTGTTCAATCCCAACCCTGACGCCTGCTGTATATTTGGAATTTGTTAATATCTCTCTCTCTCCCTGTGGTCGCTTGGATATTTCTCTTGGTCCTCCGGTTTTTTCTCCACATTTAGAATCAACATCAGAAGTATTTGGCTGCGAAAAAAGTTCCACGTTGCAAGCCACTTCGTTGAGCTATGATTTGTGGTCAGGTCGCTTCTGAAAAAGAGCTATATCGATCACTCAGTGGGCCTTACCTCGTAAAATAAAAATATATGAATTCGTTTTTGTTTTGTGTGGAGGCTGACCTCTGTTACATCATTATAACCGTCTGGACCACATGATGGTTTCTGCAGGATTGGAAGGATCCCCTTTATAAGGTGAACTGCACTAATTGTAGCAACTATCAGGGGCATCTCCCTCCTCAGTATCCCAGGAAAGGTCCTGGCAACGATTATTCGACATCACCTTGTCAAGATATGTTGAGGAAAGACTTGCAGAGCCCCAATGTGGTTTCAGTCACCGCATGACCAAACAGCTTCTGTTTGGCCAGATAGAGGGTGCTAGATGGGTGATAGCACAGGCTAGAGATGAGATGGACTGATGCGGTACAGGAGGATGTGGAGCTGATTGGACTTGCCGATGACAGGTCCTGGGTGGTGTTAAGATCGGCCTCTGTGGAGGAGGAGGCCCATGAAGGACGTGACTGGGCAGTTAGAGGTGGTCGCCATCCTAAGGCAATGGAGGGCGGAGGAGCAACGCTCACAACAACGAGCGGAGCGCCGGGCGGCTAAAACACAACAAAGCGGGCACAAGTGGGGAACACAGCTGGTGCAAGCTGCAAGTCAGTAAAACCACGCACAAGGTGCACCCTAAACGCTGCGGGGACATCACCACCGCTTAGTGGCGAACGGGTATGGTGAATGGTCGTTGTTGAGTGCGGTGAAACTGCTGAATGAGCGGGGTAAATCGGGCGAGCGGGTCAGGTTTAAGCCACCTTTTCCAGGCCAAACCCTCGCATATCTCATGTCCGTCAAAAAAACCCCTCACAATCGTGATACTGTAAAAGAACACAATGCGGCTTCACCAGATCTGAACGCGCAAATTCCGTTTTCGCGGGGACAGATGGGCGGGCGGAGGGGGGTCACTTCTTCGCCAACGGCACTCACACACAGATCTCGATTGCTGTGATGTGCGAGCGACCCGAGCTGTGGCTGCGATTGGCCGCCCGCGCTCCTCCCCCTCCTCCTCCCCCTCCGCCTCCCCCTCCGCTCTTCCCCGCGGGGGGCGACTGTGAGTGCGACTGGCGCAGGGCGCGCACGGTGGCGGCGGTGGCGGCGGCACTGGCGGACAGAGGGGGGCTGTCAAGCGATGAGAAGTGGCGCAGACGGTCGGCACTCGTTGCTGCTGCCTGGAGGGGGCCGTCGCCCGGGGAGAAGTGGCGGCCACGTGCGCCGCCACCACCACCGCCGGTATGGGCCGTGGTGGCGGTGGTGGGGCTGTCAAGTGACGAGAAGTGGCTGAGCCGGTGAGCTGCTGCAGCAGCCAATGCCGACACGGAGCCCGGGCTGTCGGTGGACGAGAAGTGGCCGAGGAGGAGCAGGCGGCGGTGGCTGCCCGTGGGGCTGTCCAGTGATGAGATGCGGTGCTGCTGCACGAGTGAGGCCAGGCGATCCGCTTCCTCCTCCTCCTCTTCCCCCGTGATGCCACCGCCGTCGCGAGGCCACCCGTCTGATCGCCTCCCCCCCTCCCCGTTGCCGTTGCCAGCCCCCGCCAGCATCCAGTCTCGCTGCACGTAGCGGAAGAGCTCAGCGACGGCGCAGCGCCGGCAGGGGTCCGTGGCCAGCAGCCTGCGGAAGAGGCGCAGCGCATCGGGCGAGAAGCGGCGCCACTGCGAGGGGACGGTGCCGGAGGAGGCCGCGCCGGTGCCGGCGGCGGCCGTGGCAGCAGCCTTGCGGCGCTGCCAGGAGAGGAACTCGCCGTAGAAGGGGTCGCCGGGCGTCGCCGTCTCCCAGGGAAAGTTGCCGGTGAGCATGCAAAAGAGCAGCACGGCAAAGGCCCACACGTCGATGCTGGGCCGCACGCAGAAGCCGTCGGAGCGCGCCCCGTCACACAGCTCGGGCGCCGTGTAGGGAATGGTGCCGCTCACGCGCTTCACCCGGGCGCCCGCCCGCCGCGTCATGCCGAAGTCTGAGAGCTTGACGCGCCGGCACTCCCTGTCGAAGAGGAGGACGTTCTCGGGTTTGACGTCGCGGTGCACCAGCCCCCTGCCGTGCAGGAAGTCGAGCGCCAGGCCAACTTGCTGGATGCAGCGCTTCACGGTGCCTTCAGGCAGCCCCACCTGCGGGGGGACGGCAAGGAGCGGATCGCTCAGCAGGTGGACGGCAGGCAGCTGACGCAGCGGGGGCAATAGTTTGTAGTGCGTGTGTACGTGTGTTGATGAGCCCAACCGTGCTAATAAGAGGTATGGAGGGAAGGACGACAAACTAAACACAACATGTGGGGAGAGCTGTAGTGTAGCGATTAGTGTGCTGTGCTACAAACCCAGCGGACCAACTTCCATTCCCGCTCCATGGGGAATGTGACGATTATCTGAACTGGATCTCGGCCTCAAATAAGTACCTGGTTTGGTCTGTAAACATTGCCACTGGGGAGACAAAGGTGGCCGGACGTGGTGCTGGCCACCCAACCCCCTCTTATGCCATGCCGGTCTTTATAGGTGCTCGCTAACGGCATTGCCGTTACAGTCTGTTAAAGACTATACGGGGAATCTTTGTGTGATGTTAAACTTCTTTCGCACCGCACATATCCCAATGGTGCTAATCGGAGGTGCGGGGGGATATTCGTTTTCAATCTAGCTGATTCAAAAATGCATACGTTGTATTTATGGCCCTTTTTCAAAATTCATATCAAGAATAATTCGGGCAATTTTTAAAAAATAAATAAATAATGATAACAACTTTTTACCCGCTACTCCTTACAAGCACCCAGCATTTGGAGGTCGTAAAATGCCATTAAACAACAAACTTCGGGGCAAAGAGAGGTGGAAATCTCCAGATTGAGAAAGGGCCTATGACCTGACCTTCCCAAAACATTCTGGACGATTCACAATGAATATGCAGGGCCAGAGAAAAACACACACGCTCAGAACAGAGACAAACAACCTTACAACTTGCATCTTCCTTAACGACAAAGATTTGAAACTCAGCAAAAAGAACAAATCAACGTGATAAGACTGCAGTATACAATAGTGGCTTTATGATGAATTCCCTTATTTTACTCGTATTCACCACATATATATTATTTTGTATTGTATCTTTATATCTATGTAACTTCACCAAATGAACCAAATACATGAGCCCCTGCCATCACGAAAAACTTAAGTCCAAACTAAAACCATTCCCCAGCATCGAAATATAACTCAAAATAAAACACAAATCCCTGGAGACAGACTCATAACGAAGCTTGGCAAAACCCTCAAAATAATGACGTAATGAGGAGCATTACGAATATTGATTAAACATGAACCCAATAATAACCACGATATATTAAGACCGGGGGTAACTCATAAGAGATACAAGGAATACATCTAATACACAGGACCACATAATATGTATCCCATAGAACCAAAGCCTCCCCGGCCACCTTTGTCTTCCAACAATTCGACACAAACGCATGCCAGTCATAAATACGTATGAAGGGGTCTGGCTGCAGGGAGAGGCCGCGGGGAGAGGCCGCGGAGGGCATCTGTTTTTTTGTTTGTTTCTCTCTCGCAAGAGACGCGCAGAGAGGGGAGGGGGGTTCACGTTTTTGGTTTAAGCACAAACGCACATCACGCAGTTCAGTCTGATTTCAGCCTTGCTCACGCTTGCGGTGCCGTCGCGAGGGAGCAGGCACCGACACCGACCATGGCTGTCATGTCTCGCAGAAAGAAGTGACGATGTGTAGTTAAGTGCAAGTGAAGCTGGCGGAATTCCAGATATTACTCTTGCGAGGAAGGGTAGAAACACAAAACGTCAACCAAGCCTTCCACCAATGAACGAAAGCCTCGTTCATCGCCACAAAACATCGGGCGTCACCGGGGGCCACCAGGCACCACCGGGCACCACCGACCGAAGGGTGTCAGCCATCAGCGGACAAGTGGCGAGCGTCCTGTCGACCCGTCATCCAACAGGGGAAAGAGCCTGTGAGGAAGAGGAGAGCGCTATCGAATGCGCCGCGTGTTCGACCACACATCGACCAGCACCAGCTAGGAACCAAGACATCCAGCAACGGATGAGCTGCGCGCGCTGACGACGGAATCATCGCGCACCACGACGGCGAGCGTCGTGCCGACTCGTCATCCAGCAGCGGACAAACAGCTGCAAACGGCCACAAAGCACGGGAGCCAGCCTGCCAGCACACGAGTGAACGAGCGCCGCCAAGCACCGGGCACCACCGACTGTTAAGCGATCGAGCCTCTTCAAGGACAACATCGTGCTGACGCAGCTCATCTAACTGCGGAGAGAGAAAGCCAGCGGCTCACTGCAGCCACGCCCGAGCGAGAGGGAAATTCTCCGAAGCCGTTTGTATAACACGCTCACCCTCACCCTCACACACTCACTGCTCCGCAGGGAACAAACAAAAAATTTGGTACAAGGAATGCCCAACCTCGGCGTCTACTTTACGCGAAGAATTGATCAAAGAAGACACATGCACACAACACGCATATCGGGATGAATAAGATTGTTGCAAAAAGTTATCTTTGTGTTTCGGAAAGGGTTGCCATTCCAAGGTGGTGCGTTAAATATCAACTGATCGTGAAAAGCAGTTGCTGCCCATCGAGTTACATGAATACGATTGTTAGAAGTATTTTAGTCATTCGTTTTCGTTAATTGCATAATCTTGACAATTAATTAATTGACATATACTTTGCCTTCAGGATATAATAATTTGCTTATCGCCTTTCATATGAATATCATTGCATGCATGTTTAAGGACTTTTTCCTATCGCCGTATATGCGCGTTACTCTGAGGAATTGATTGATTGTTCTGATTACCCAGTTTGACAACGTAATCACTGAGGGTTAAATGCACGGATCAATAAGGAGTACTGTCTTAATAATTCCCAGCATGAGAGTTGGCATATTAGAGTGTATGTTTTTGTTTAGAATTAAAATTGCTTAACACAGAAGAGTTTGAGTGTTTCTTTCCTAAGTTCATGCATAACAATCTTATTTATAAGAACCTTATCCTGCGTAGAGATATGAATTTGGAGACCTAACATAAACACACTAAGATATAATCAATTCATGTTTAAGCAAGAATAGTTGCAGTATCCTGATTGATAAATACGGTCCTGGGCAACGAAACTAAGCCCAATTATCATAACTGCCCACATTAGCATAATCAATTATGCACATAATTGCAATAAATTAGCATAATTTCAGAAATTTACGCATTCCTATTATCTTTATTCTATTTTTTGTTCAAATTTTCATAACACGACATATGCAACACATAGCACCAGTGGCTTCCTAATATCGGAAGAAAGAGCATTCCAGATGGCTGCAGAAGCACAACTGAAAGCGCACAATGCGGTGACCATCTTTGTTCGACGGTTAGTCAAAGAGCCGCTGGTGTGAGAATGACCAAAGTTTGCGTGATGGTTTATGCTCCTTGAGGAGAAAAGCAAGGTAGTTGTGGTTTATTATTGGCAAGCACTTTGTGTGTAATGAGCACGACCTCATAATGTATTCACTCAGCAACTAGAAGCCAATCCAGCTCGGCGAGCACTGGACGGACATGGTTGTACCCCGTCACAATACGTGCCGGAGGTGTCGCGTAAGTTTCACGAATCATCCCCATCGTCCTCTCCTGTGCCTCTCTCCCACCCAACCGGTCTACGTGGGTTCACCACAATCAATTGGTAGATTGCATGTAGAAGGTGTAGTGTGGGTACTTCTAAAACTTTGGTCACTCGCTTCCTCTGGTGGAGTCCCTTCCACTAGCAGTTACATTGAGCGAGCAATTGCAGGGCTGCACCAGGCCCTTGTATCGGAGAGATGCAGGCGCAGTCGTTTTGGACTTTCCATTAGGGAAACGGTCACCGATTTCTGACTTTCGGAACAGGTAATCAATTCTGAAAGTGGTTACCAGTTTAGCATCTGTCGTTTCAACAACCCCACAATATACGCAGACAATTGCATTAGATATATAGTTGTCATTTTCAATCGTGATAAAATACATTCCATAAATCGATAGTCAAGTCACTAAATCACTCAAGTCACCGGCAATCAGTTGCCTCCTCGTCACTGCTACAGCTATCATGGTTCTTTTTCCTGAAATCTGTATCCATATATTCCTTTACCCATGTTGAGGATTCAGACTGTTTCATCCCCATTGTGGTCACCCTCCACACTGCAGGTCACAAGACCACACTCACTCACTCAACCATCACACTGCAGGTCACAACTCACCCACTTACTCACTAACCCAGCTACCTCACTTCACCCACCCACCACACTGCAGGTCACATCACTTCTCTATCTGCTTCCTCACACCGCTCCACTTTGAAATCCCCTTCTCCCATCATTTCTCTTCCTAAGCTCTTATAAATGTGTGTAACAATAAATAAATAGCCTCGCTCAATTCAAGAATTGTGTCAACTCGTATCCGTTACCAACTTTGATGGTGGGTTAACGGTGGGTTAATGGCCATTATACTGGGCCACATCCCTCACCTGTGGCGGGATGATGTCGAAGAGGTCTCCTGCTGGAGCGTACTCTTGCGCAAAGATGTACGCATCCTCCGTCTCCATGGTCACATTAAAGATGTTGATGATGAAGGGGTTCGTCGAGAGGTAGTTGGTGATGCTGTATTCCCGTAAGAAAGCTTTTAACTTGGTCGATTTCTTCTTAAGAAACTTTAGGGCCATCTTTGTACCTGTCGCACAGCATTCAACAAATTATACATATTATTATGCTTGTTTAAATACTTTATCAGGTAAGGGCCCACTGAGCCATATACAGTGAGGGAAAAAGTATTTGATCCCCTGCTGATTTTGTACGTTTTCCCACTGACAAAGAAATGATCAGTCTATAATTTTAATGGTAGGTTTATTTGAACAGTAAGAGACAGAATAACAACAACAAAATCCAGAAAAACGCATGTCAAAAATGTTATAAATTGATTTGCATTTTAATGAGGGAAATAAGTATTTGACCCCCTCTCAATCATAAAGATTTCTGGCGGAGAAAACCGGAGGACCTGGGACCACGGGGAGAGAGAGAGAGAGACAGGCAAACTCCAAATATACAGCAGCAGGCGGGTGAGGTAGTTAACGTCTCCTAGCCCCGGAGATGGACAATGTTGCTGCTGCTACTGCTGTGTGAACCCAACTGAGTAATTTGCAGTGTAATTTTTCACCATTAGGATGTGTTGGACAATACAAGTTAGATTTCGATTTAAAGCTTTCGTGACTGCAGGGATTCGTCTTCTTGGTTCTTTCGGTAAAGTCACGTAGAAGGGAAGTAATAAAATAATAAAAATAAAACAGAATTACTTCCCTTCTACGTGACAAGTTAGATTGTATGTTTTTTTTAGATATGAGGAGAAACCACAGGAAACCCATGCAAAATATGGGGAGAACAGACTCCACTCACTGTTACTCTGCAGAACAGAGAAAGAACATACACACTCACTCACTCAGCAGAATGGGGACAGAACATACAGACTTCACTCACTAACTTCAGAACAGGGACAGAACATACACATTCCACTTGCTCACTCTCACTCTGCAGAAGAGGGGGAGGCCATACAGACCCCACTCGCTCATTCTGTAGAACAGGGGGAGAACATACAGACTCCAGTTGCTCACTCTGTAGTACAGGGGGAGAACAGACAGACTCCACACAGATAGGTGCCCAACTCTAGACCTGAACCCAGGCCCTCCTTGCTGTGAGGCACGAGTGTTACCACGGCACTGGCATTCTCAGGAGTGTACAGTGGTCCCTCGGTTTACGATGCCATCAATTATCGAAATTTGATTAACGATCCGCCTGCCATAGGGTCCCACTGTCTCTATTAACGATGCATTTTCGATCAACGATAGGTTTACGATATCACACGGGTAACAATTTCGGCCAATCTGAGCGCTCCTAAGTGGACGCAGAAGACCTCAGCCAATCAGCAATGCCCTTTATGAGCGTTTTGAGAGAAATTGGCTGGCTTTGCAATAATTGATATTTCAATATTTGATATTGAAAAGCTATGAATATTTGAAAAGCGAGCTCACCTATTAATTTTCTTAGCCTAAGGTACGAATTTTTATTTTATGCACTAATTATGCGCCTTTTTATGTTCTATTTATGAATATTAATGCTTTAATGTTATAAAATTGATTTATTAAAATTATGTATTTACATTTAACAAACTATGTTTTTAGGGTTGAAATGGTCAACTTCTGATCGTCTTGGAACAAATTAAGCCTTATAACATGTATTTCCCATATTCAATTAATTATAATTTCAATTAACGATGGTTTTCGTGAAACCAATTAATATCGTTAACCGAGGTGCCACTGTATCTAAAAACTGTGGGTAAAGCACATTATAAACCTCAACTAATTATCAACATCCACCAGGATCAATGCACTGCTGGGGTGAAGGCCTCCCGAACCGCGCGCGATGCCACACACAAACCATTGCTTCATCTCCCCAGCGGATGCCCTCTGGGTAAGTGTCCAATTCCCAAGCTGTTCCTTGGCAGTCGCTCCCAATGCTATTCCTGATCCGTGGCAATCTTCTGGTGACGTGGCCTACCCAGGCTCACAAGTCAAATTGTGCACCTCAAATCCACGGGGTGTCAGTTTTTACATCTCAGCGTAATTCCGAGCGTGGATCTCTCCAACCAGGGGCGCTACTCTGGTGTGTGGGATTGGATTGACTCTTGGGCACGGGGGTTTGGACTCGTGGGCATGCCGTGCTAATTAAATGGGGGAAGGGCCCAAGGGTGTGATTGAATAAAAGGCCTCGTCGTGGGGAACCAAGGGAAGGGGGTGGGGGATGTTATTCCGCTCCTCGTCTTGTTCCAGGTGGCTGCTGTGTTGGAGATGGAGACTGAGGCGGGCGGGATTCTATTCCACCACTGATCCTGCTCAAAGTGGCCTGCTGATCCCACTCGAGGTGGCCGGGACTGATTCTGCTCGGTGTCCGGGACTGATCCTGCACGAGGTGGCTGCGACAGATCCGTCTTGAGGTGGCTTGGATTGATCCTGCTCGAGGTGGCTGAGACTGATCATGCTCGAGGGGAAAGGGGACTGCTCCACTAAGAGTGTTGTTTCATAGCCGGGCGATGCTTCAGGCGTGCCTTCGGGGATTTGCTCAGCTGTATTTCCCCCCCACAGCGTTCGTGGTGGAGGAAGTCTGTGAAGCCGTGGTCGTCGGGTTGTTGTATGATGGTGTTGGTTGTTGTATTGTTGTGAAGGTCATTTGGGTTGGTATAGTGGCTTGTGATGCGTGCACTCCTCCTGGGAAGTAGTAAGCCTGTTGCCCGTTGACAATGTAAGATTTGACTAGAGATTGAATTCTAAGTAAACCATATACATTTGGAATGTACCGGGAGTGGTCTTGGTTATATTCCGCACATGAGCATTTGAGGCGTCGCGTGAAATAGGGGTCCCACCATAATTTTTATAACGGTGATGCTAGCTAGGGTTGCGGGTATAAACTGAAACCCGCTAAAGCATGTCCCAAAAGGACACACCGTTAGAATATATACTACTGTAGAGTAGGTAGATACTACTGTGAAGATAGTATATACTACTATATAGTTAGTAGATACTACTGTAGAGGAGTAAAATGGGGACGTGCCGTCAGGTGTGCCGTTCAGTGAAATGACGTCACGTCTCCTAGGGTACTTAAGGGATACCCCGTGACGTAAGCGGGGTCACTGTGGGAACAGGTAGAGTAAGAAGGGTGAAGAGGGAACCAGGGGTAGAGAAAGGGATCGAATAGTGAGTCTGGGGAGAAGCCGGTGGTAGCCGTAGAGGTGCTTCTCTCTCCGGTCGGTGGAGTCGGCAGAGTCCATGATCTGACACGAGAGAGACCGGAGCTAGCCGGCAGGGACCCAGACTCAGAGTAGGACCCCTGGCCCCTGGGAATTGTGTACCCTTGTGTATTATTGATAAGCTTTAATAAACCCTGGCGAAAGCCCTTAACTTACCTCCATCTCCGAGTACGTCCATTGGAACTTCTCTACACTACTATAGTCAATATGCTACTGTAGTGATCGTAGATACTACTATAGATTTAGTAGATACTACTATAGTCAGTATATACTACTATAGTCAGTATATACTACTATAGTCGTATATACTACTGTAGTGATAGTAGATACTACTATTGAGTTAGAAGATACTACTATAGTGAATATACTACTGTAGTGATCGTAGATACTACTATACAGTTAGTAGATACTGCTATCGAGTCGATGGCTACTATTATAGAGTCGGTAGATACTACTGTAGAGTTAGTAGCGACTGCTATAGAATTGATATGTACTATTATAGAGTTGGTAGATACTACTGCAGTCAGTAGAAAATACTGTAGAGTCACTAGATACTACTATAGAGTTAGTAGTTATGACTATATAAACTTTATTTGAAGTAAATTTGAGAGAGACAATTACACAGACACGGAGACACACAGACAGACACACAAGCAGAGAGAGACACACAACATAGACACACAGAGACCCAATGCCACAGAGGCAGAGTCTATGTTGTGTCTCTCTCTCAAATTTAGTTCTACCTGATGACGGTTGCTTGTGTTGCAATCGAAACTTCGTACTATATTATTTAATGTATTGTGTTTCTACGTGACTTTACCGAAATAACCAAAGAGTTATGACTATATAGTCGGTACATACTACTGTAGTAGGTTCAAAGAGACTTGGACGACGTAGTCGGAGGCACACTTATTTATTAACCGTTCCACTCTATACAGGCCAAGGTATACAACACTCAAAGGGGTATCGGCCCCTTTACCCGTCTAACAGGGAGATCCCACGATCTCTATCCCGGCTAGCCTACTCCCAGGTCCTCCACTACAGAGCTAGGGGAGGCTAGCTGATCCAGCTCTGGCCAAGCTGGGATCACGGCACCCTGAGTCACCAGACCGGCTCTTACAAGAACATCGGCTCTGGGCTCTCGGGGCCACGCCACTGGCTTGCCCTGGTTGGTCCTTAGAAGGACGGCGATCCAGGGGAGTCCCAGGGCCTATCTAGCCGGTCTTCCTTCTTCACTGGTTTAAGCTAAACACTGAACCCCGAGCCCACCGGCTCACCGCCTTATATAGCAACTCTCCCCCCAAGGGGTGGGGCCGTGGGGGATCACAGCGCCGTTTCAGCTCCCCAAGCTAAACGATGCGGACGTGGATGTAAGCATCCTTCCGCGTGCGGGCATAACCACCCCTGGTGTGTTTTTTCGCCCTCCCGTAACACCTCTACACTACTATAGAGTTAGTAGCTACTACTATAGTCAGTATATACTACTGTAGAGTTAGTAGATACTGCTATAGAGTCGATGGATACTATTATAGAGTCGGTAGATACTACTACAGTCAGTAGATACAGTGAGGGAAAAAGTATTTGATCCCCTGCTGATGTTGTACGTTTGCCCACTGACAAAGAAATGATCAGTCTATAATTTTAATGGTAGGAACAGTGAGAGACAGAATAACAACAACAAAATCCAGAAAAACTCATGTCGAAAATGTTATACATTGATTTGCATTTTAATGAGGGAAATATGTATTTGACCCCCTCTCAATCAGAAAGATTTCTGGCTCCCAGGTGTCTTTTATACAGGTGTAATGTGAGGATATATCCGGGTTGCTGATGGATCACACCTCGTTACGATGATTGGCTCTACCGGTCCTGGCCCATAGCCAATGGGGGGAAGTCTAGGGGCGTGGCCCTGAGGTAATGAGAAGGTGACATCTGTAAGTAGAGGATTGGATCTGCTGGTTTTTAGCCACAGCCAATGGGGGGACGAGTCAGGGGCGTGGTCCTGGCAACGTACGATGGAGTCTAGAAGATTCCATAGAGGTTAACCAGGATTGGTGGAATGGTACCACGTGACCCGGGTATTAAAAGGGGTGGAGACGGACAACACGTGGTCAGATCTGGAACAAACGGAGGGTGAGGCCACGCTGGAGCGGGGTCCAGGCTGCCACGTGGTCGCGTGTCTCTCTCTCTCTCTCCCTCTCACGCTGTCTGTCAGCAGCGTGAAGGAGTAAGATAGGAGTGTTGTGAACGAAAGACAAATAAAGACCGGATTCCAGAAGTCACTTCCACGACCTTTATTACATTGGTGACAGAAGTGCTTCTTGAGACCGTTTGGACAATTATTAGAAAATGTCCAAGCACCTCAAGAAAAGAAACCCACCGGATCCTCCGTCGGATGAAGATGTCGAGGCGGACGAGGACGAGCTACTGGGAGCCACGGGTCCTCTACTGCTGTCTGCCGCTCTCCCCGACGCCGCGCATCGACGACAGGCCGGCGAGGTGACGTCTCCGGCTGCAGACGAGGGGTGGCGTCGGGTGGCGGAGCAGATAGAGCCGCTCCGTGCGATCCTGCTAAATCTTGCAACGGCGGTCGCGTCATCAGCAGCCCTCGGTGGGCCGCGTGGAACTCACCCAAGGGCCGATGACCAAGATCTTCAGCGGGAAACGCCGTCCACCATTACTCCTGCCGCGGAGGGGGAGGCCTCCATCTTGGGCGGGGCTGCTGCCACGCGGCCGCCGGACGCCATCTTGGGCGGGGCTGCTGCCACGCGGCCGCCGGACGCCATCTTGACGGAGCCGCGTGCTACGTGCGGAGCAGGAGTTGACACGCACGAGGCCTCGGATATTCACCGCGGCCATCGCCTTCCTCAAATTAAAAAATTTGTCGCCGGGGGCGACTGGAGCGTGTTCACGTGGCGGTTCGAGTCAGCCTTTCGGTCGGTGCGATGGACGGAGGCAGAAGCGCTGGAGGCTCTGCCCACGCTATTGGACGATGTCTCCTTGGCAGTCTTCCGCTCCATCCCGGTGAGTAAGAAAAAGACGCTGCGTGACGCTTTCACGGAAATGGCGGAGTTCTACGAGCTGCCGATGGCAGCTACCAGGAAATTCATGCAGCGGCATCGAGGAGCGGATGAATCGCCCTTGGCCTACTGAGGGGCGCTGTTGGCGCTTGCCATGGTCGCCTACCCCGATTTGTTAGCCAATCTCCTGGATCCTCTCATCCTTTCTAGAATGATTTAGTTGTCCCAGGAACTTAACATATCATTACCGGTGTGTGGCCATGAACCGCTAATGTCTCGATGGACGGCGCGCTGTTTGGATGCCAAGTTCAACCTCAAACGCTGGGACCAGATGGCTGCATGGACGGGAGATCCTGAGATAGACGGGCCACCTTTAGGATGGGCCCCACATCGTGTCGTCCACGGCTCCAACGACTCCAGCGACGACAAGGTGATGGCAGCCGTTCCTCGCTGGGTCCCGAAACGCCGGCCGCGCGACCAGCGTGACGGGGCCGGACGTCCACGAGCGGGGACCGGGGCGGCCGATCGCCAGGCGGCGACGGCCACATGTTTTAAGTGTGGCCGACGAGGCCATTTCGCCCGGGATTGCCGCTGCCGACTTCAACATCCTCAGCTCCCGTCGGGCCGACTTCCATCTCCTCCACTGGACGCGGATCCACGGCACCCTTGGGCAAGTCGGCACATATCGGACACCCGGCAGGTCTTGACACATCACACATCCACTCGCACACATGTTTGCACTCCTGAAGGGAATTGTGGGTCACCTGGGTCGATGCCACACTCGGTTACACAATAGAAAAAATTGGCTCGAAGGTTGGTGGCAGCCGCGTCGGGGTCCTCGACAGTACGGGGTACTTTCGATGGGATCGATGTACGTATTTTGGTGGACACCGGCGCGTCTGCAACCATCATTTCCGATGTTATTTTTCATCTCCTGTCCATTCCTACATCGCGGATCCGTCCGGCTAACGATGCATGCGTTGCTGCGAATGGAGGTAGCATGGGTATTTTGGGGCGAGTAGATGTGCGCATTGCTATAGGGAATATCACCGCGGTGGGACCAGTTTTGATCTCGCATTCATTGGCCGTCCCATGCTTATTGGGCACCGATTTCCTTCGTCGGATGCCCGTTAAAATACTCGTCGATCAAGGTTGCTTGGAAATGCCAGGGGGCCATAGAATGTCCTTCCTGCCATCCCTGCTGGACCGTTCACCCCAGGAAACGCTGTTAACGCGATTGTTGCTGTCACGGTAGAAGTACCATCAGGCTCACAAATGCTTATTCCGCTGCGATTCCGAAAGCGGTTGGAAGCCGCGGACGATGCGATGGGTGTGTTGTTGTCCCCGTCGAACTCTGTGGCAAAATCCTTTTCCCTAGTGGCGGCTCAAACTATCATTCGGCCTGGTCAGGCCCCGTTTATACAAGTGTTAAATGGGGGCCCGGACCGGGTCGTCGTCCCGGCTGGCTCGGTGTTGGCTCACACCACTACCGATTTCACCAGCTTTGAGAGCGACCAACCCACAAAAATGGCCGCTGGCGTGCCACGATCCGATCGTTCGCACGATCGATGGATCGCAGAATTGTGCAGGGAAAATACGTCCTTGTTGGCCACGCAGCAGAGCGCCTTGCATTCACACTGACGTTTTCAGTAAAAACGATTTGGATTTGGGCCATACCTCGCTCTTGTCGCACCATATCGACACCGGTGTGGCGGGACTGATTTGTATGCACCACATCGCATGAGCCCTGCAGAAAGGGGACACGTGCGTGGCGCGGTGGACGACATGTTGGCGGCCGATATAATTTCACTGTCCAACAGTCCTTGGGGCGCGCCGGTGGTGTTGGTTAAAAAGGATGGCGAAACGAGGTTTTGTGTAGACTTCCGCCGATTGAATAAGATATCCGTGGCGGACGCATACCCCTTGCCATGGATGGACGACTCGTTGGACGCTTTGTCGCGGGCAAATTTCTTCTCTACCCTCGACCTGTCGTCTGGGTTTTGGCAGCTTCCCCTCGATGACGTGTCCAGACTGAAAACGGCGTTCCGCACACCGCAGGGCCTCTTTGAGTTTAACCGCCTACCTATGGGCTTGAATGCAGCACCGGCGACGTTCCAACGCCTGATGGAAGCGGGGCTGCAGTGGGAAATGTGCCTCATATATTTGGACAATATCATCGTATTCAGTCGCACCTTTGAAGAACACCACCAACGATTGGAGACTGTCTTTCAGAGGATGCGGTCGGCTGACCTTAAATTTAGACCAAAGAAGTGCCACCTTTTGCAACGATCTGTCTGCTACCTGGGACACATCGTCAGCTCTGACGGTGTGTCCACGGACCCTCAGAAAACGTCGTGTGTCCGAGAGTGGCCCACGCCCACTTCAGTGGGCGACGTACGGCGGTTTATAGTGTTCGCATCCTACTATCGCCGCTGCATGTTCTGACAGGGAAGAATCAGAGATTTAAATGGGGCCCGGAAGAGGAGCGCTCTTTACAATCTCTCCGGGATCACCTGGCCACCGCTCCGACACTCGACTACCCAGACTTTTCTCAGCCGTTCATCCTTGACACGGATGCTAGCGACATCGGCATAGGGGCCGTTTTGGCGCAACAGAAAGATGGGGTCGAGCGAGTGGTGGCATACGGCAGCAGGGTTCTGTCTCCTGCCGAGACGCGCTATTGCGTGACGTGACGGGAATTGCTGGCAATCGTCCATTTTGTTCGCCAGTACCGGCCGTACCTGTATGGAAGGAAATTCCTCGTGCGCACTGACCATGCTGCCTTGCAATATTCTTTGAAATTGGAACAACCGTCCGGTCAATTGGCTCGGTGGTTAGAATCGCTGCAGGAGTTTTCCTTCAATATCACGTACCGCAAGGGTGCTCACCATGGCAATGCGGACGCTCCCTCTAGGTTGCCCGCGACTCCTCCCTGCGCCTGTCTGACGGGTACGCACCGCTGTGCGGCGCTGCCTACCCCGCCCTGTCCGGTCATGGGGGCGATGTCAAAGGATGAAGGTCAGGATGTACCCGTTGGCGCCGACAATACGCCAGAGGTCGCAACCGGGTACCCGATACCCGTACCCTACCCGATACCCGGCTACCCGTACCCGGCCAGGTACGGGTACGGGTACCCGTTTGCGACCCTGGTGCAGCCGGGTACGGGTACGGGTAAGGAATCAAAACCCGTTTGCGACCTCTGCAATACGCTGCATTTGCCACACTTGGTGTGGCTACGCGAGCAAGAAGCTGATGCCTCTTTGGCTCCACTGCGGGAATTGGTCGAGAAACCGAGATCTCATTTGGCAGGATGGAAATGGCAGTTGTTTCGGGGCCAGGCGGGATTACTGATGTGTACGGATGGGTTGTCGGACCATTCACGCCTGGTTGTGCCGACGTCCCTTCGCCATGATCTGATCCGCGTGCTGCACGCCGACAAGCTGATGCACCTTGGCGTGCAGAAAACACTGGCCGCGATGCAGCAGGATTTCTTTTGGCCAGGCATGACAGCGGATGTCACTAACTTTATCCAGTCATGCCATGATTGTGCGAAGCGGAAACCGCCACGTCAAAATTATGTCCCGCCCCTACGATCGATCGAGGTGTCCCGTATTAATGAGCTGGTTGCTCTGGATATCCTGGCCCCGTTCCCTCCATCGGCTAGGGGAAATAAATACCTTTTGGTCGGGGTCGAATACTTTTCTCGCTGGCCTATGGCCTGGCCTCTACCTGACCAAACAAAGAAAATCCGCACTTCCCCTTACCATCCGGAAACGGATGGCATGGTGGAACGATTTAACTGCACCCTTTCGGCCATGCTTTGTCACACGGTGAGTGAAAAACAAACCGATTGGGACTTGCACATAACGGGCATCCTGGCGGCATACCGCATGGTTCCGCACGCGTCCACAGGATATTCGCCATTTTTCCTGATGTATGGCCATGAGAATGTACCCCGATTGATGTGCAACTTGGTGCAGCGGGGAAACAACTGTCCCCTTCCTTGCCTGACCACGTGAGGGACTCGCTTAAGCGGGTTACGGAGGCGCGAGAGGCCGCCAGATGTGCGTCGGCCCGTACGCAGGCAAAAAACGAGAGGTGTGTGCGTCGATCGTGAACTGACATGCCTTGGTCGGTGAGCGATATGGCATGGCTCCATTGCCCTCAGGTGCCAGTGGGTACATCCCCTAAACTGCACAGGCCTTGGCGGGGGCCTGTGAGGCTGTTGGACATTCGGAATTCCCAGAGTGTTCGCATCCAGTACGGCCAACGTCGATGGTATGTTGATTCGTCGCGGCTCAAGCCCTATGTTGACCCGCGTGCTGGCCCTTCATCCCCACTTGTTGACCTGCCGGGGTCTGGTGTGCCGAATGTGCCACTTGCCTCGCCGATTGATCCCCTCCAACGGGGCCTGTCCCAGACACAACGTAAACCGAAAATTCTTCTTCTTCTCCGCTGCAACCACCTCCTGCTGAACAGTCGGCGAGGCAACCACGCGCGAGAGGAGGCGATGGTCCGGCGGTGCGTACGCGGTCGAAGTCTCTCCCATTTCGCTAATACTGTTGTCCTTGCGGTCTGTCGCCCTGGTGGTACTGCGCTACAGGGGCGCCCTAATGTGTGTCGGTTGTTTTAATGTTTTAATTCCTCCGCACATTGGTGCCTACTCCCCTTACCTTGTTAATGCATCATGGACGCCCTAAGATGTTATTCAAAGGGATCTTTTCCCAGCCGAGACGGCTGACTTTTTACACCGGGGGGGGGCGGCCGCGGCGCGGGTGATGTAATGTGAGGATATATCCAGGTTGCTGATAGATACTACTATAGATTCATTAGATACTACTATAGTCATAAGATACTACTGTCGAATCAGTAGTTACTACTATAGAGTCGGTAGATACTACTATAGAGTCACTAGATACTACTCACTCTATTGTATGTAGGGTGTGTAGGTATATATGCCTACGGGGGATAAAAATATTTTTTGAGGGGGGGGAGATTGACAATTTTCAAAAACTTTTTTATATCAACTGTTTACCCCCCATTTTTTGATTCCGGACTTCTGCAAGCCTCTTGTAATTGTGTTGACAGACAAATGGACAAACGGAACGCCG
This sequence comes from Entosphenus tridentatus, assembly GCA_014621495.2. Classification (NCBI taxonomy): domain Eukaryota; kingdom Metazoa; phylum Chordata; class Hyperoartia; order Petromyzontiformes; family Petromyzontidae; genus Entosphenus; species Entosphenus tridentatus. The sequence goes on from CM025668.2 coordinate 959,965, forward strand.
GGCTTTCACAATAGCTACGTATTTGTGTATGTATATGTTATGTTTTAAGAGAAGACAAGTTTTTAAATATATTCTTCCCCCCGGCAAGGCCGGGTAATTCCCACTAGTTAACCATACATGCCATACATACAAAAACATTGTTACAAATGAAAACATATTTCCGAAAAATACCTCGCGTGAAATCTAGTCGTGCTACTGCTAGTGTTTGTTACTGAACACCAGGATTTTTTGCTAACTGAAAGCAAGACGTATGATAACTTAATTGTGAGTATTGTACCTTTACATCTTGTCATGAATACTGTCATCATGACACTGTCTTCTAACAAAAATAATATATAGTTATAGCCTACATATTATTGTATATGGGTTAAAACCATCTGTAGCTATTTCAGTAAAAGTGAGTCGGGAGAAAGGAGGAGGGGGGCACAGGCATTGAGATAGGTCGTCACGTCCCTGTCCTCCTTGCTTCTCGTGCATTTTTTAGTTTTTTGTTCAGCATATTTCTGAACCAACTGTCACAGCAGGTATGTATGGGAAAGCACATATTACATTTTACACTGTGTCTATAGACACTTTTTTACATACGAGAAGGCCATAGTTTTACAATGCTTTAACTTTTTCACGTGGATGTTGAATCTTGACTCAAAGTTTTCATGACTGCAGGAACTCATATTCTTGGGTATTTTATCAAAGTCACGTAGATAGGTTCAAAGAAAATAACAAAAAACTACGATGTTTCGATCGCAACACAAGCAATCATTATTAGGAGAAAAAAGAGCGGGAAAGCTGCTGAGGCAGGCTGTTTTAAAGGTTTGAAATGGGTGTAGCCCAAGGGTCATAAACCAAGTGGGCATGGCGAATGATGTTAAAGTGAGAAATTTGCATTTTAAATGTAAGGTCGGAGAGCTATATCCACGACGACGAAGGCATGGAGGTGGCCATTGTATTGTGAAAGATTAGCATGTCAATGTAAGATCGCAGAGCCACAGCCACATCGAGGACACGAGCGATGGTGTCTGTGTTAGTGTGAGACATATAACCTGTTAATGTAAACCAGAGAGTCGAAAATACCTACTAACATTGGAAGGTAGGATGGAAACATCACAGTCAGTTAAGACTCTACCTGGTTAATAACGTCCTTCCAATGATTGCTCAGTTTGTAACCATCTTCTCAGTTAAAATTGTGTCTGTGTCTATATATATGAATGGCTTATCTCCAGTTATAGCCAATGTTTTCATGGAAAAATCTGAGACAGATGCCATCCAGGCATCCACTCTACGTCCGTCCTTGTGGAAGAGGTACGTAGATGACACGTTCGTCATCCGGCCACATGGCCGACCAGCTCTGAACCAATTCCTTAACCACATCAATTCCATACACCCAGCCATCAAATTCACAATGGAGGTGGAAAAGGATGGCAAGTTACCATTCTTGGATGTTTTAATCGAAAAGAGATCAGACTGCTCAATGGGACACTGTCAACAGGAAAGCCATCCATACGGATGCCTACCTAAAACCTGACTCCCACCACCATCCATCCAAGAAGAATTCCCTCATCAAAAGTCTACACCATAGAGCTCGATGTATTTCCGATCGTCATCACCTAGCCAGTGAGCTGGAACACATACACCAAACTCTCAAGAAGAATGGATACTCAGACCACACAATCCGTAAAGCTATCACCCCAACCGTTGGGAAAGAACCATCTGAGGACCCAATCAAAACCATCACCTTGCCATACATAGCAGGGGTCACTAAAAAGATTTCCAAAATCATGAGCAAACACAAGATCCAGACCACAATACCTGCAGTCATAATGCAAACAAAAAACATAACTCTGATAATGTATGCACTGTCCTTGAAGTTGATTGGTCCACACCCGAGACAGCTTTCCTTAGAGCCTAGTCTCACATGGGTTGGACCAGATGATGCCAAAAGGCGCACAACTCAAAGACAATGCACCATCAGAGTATGAGAGCTCGGGGTAAGAATTTACACCATTGGTACCTCATTTGCCAGTAAAAAATATAAAACAATTTTACCCTCTTATCTGGCAACAAAACTGACACCTTGATAAGAGGGTAAAAAAACAATTATCATATTTTTTACTGGCAAATTAGGTACCAATGGTGTAAATGCTTACCCCGAGCTCTCATACTCTGATGGTGCATTGTCTTTGAGTTGTGCGCCTTTTGGCGTCATCTGGTCCAACCCATGTGAGACTAGGCTCTAAGGAAAGCTGTCTCGGGTGTGGACCAATCAACTTCAAGGACAGTGCATACATTATCAGAGTTATGTTTTTTGTTTGCATTATGACTGCAAGTATTGTGGTCTATGCAAACATGACTCCTCGTAAAAAAAGGTGTCAGTTTTGTTGCCAGATTAGAGGGTAAAAAAACAATTATCATGGTTCTAAAGTAATCATTTTTCAATCCAAATGATTTAAAGTGCATAGCTCCAGTGGCTTCCTAATATTTGAAGGAAGAGTGTTCCAGATGGCTGCAGAAGTGCTTCGGAAACCGCGCGATGCGGTGACCGTCTTTGTTTGATGGTGAGCCAAAAGCCGCCACTGCGAGGGTCATCGGAGTTTGCGTGATGATGGTTTATGCTTCTTGACGAGATCAGCCAGGTGGGACAAACACGTGAAGGAGCTGCTTAAAAGTGTTTTACTGCATTGAGTTGGTGAACATCGCATGAGGACCTCGCATCTAACGGCACTCGAGGACCCCCAACTTCTAAAAATCTGACAGTACGCCAGTTATTGGTCCAAGCTATGCGGACTCGGCCGATGTGATGCTGAATGTTGAAAATCGCTCCGGAGTGAGCATGTTTTAATAAACCAATGGTTGCTCTGAAATGATCCACTCCCCCAGGAGGTCACATGGCTAATGTGATGTGTAGAAAAAATATTTTTTTAAGGGACAGAAAAACAGATCGGTTAAAGAAAATCAGGGTCTGAATATTTATTTATACTGGAGGAATCTGATGAACTATAAAGCTCTTCTTCACAGATCTCCAGTAGGGGCAGGTCTGAACGTTACACCAAACAATAAAAAAACATGATAGAAGTGCAAAATACAAGAAAGGTAAACAAATCACCCAAAACATACAAATAAAACCAAGCCATTCCCATCCTACTAGGCAAAGCCCACTGAAGGTATTAACTTATTTTTTAGAAGTGACCTGGCCGCAAATTATAGCTCAACAGTGACTTACCAGTTGGACATTTATCACAGAAAAATAATCTAAATAATCTGAATGCATTTTTCTAAATGTGGAGGAAAAAACCGGAGGACCTGGAGAAAAAAATCCGCGCGACTGCGTGGAGAGAGACGCAAAACCTCCAAATAATACAGCAGGCGTCAGGATCAAATCCCCGACCTACTGCATACCAGGAAAGGAAGATAACATCACACAACCATTGATACCCCTTAAATAAAGTATATCAGTTCCAATTGCATCATCAATTCCCAAGCTTGGAAAAGGCAGTAAAACAACAGTAAGAACAGTCCCAGACCACAGCAAGACAACAACACACAGTCCCCTCAATAACATTGTACATTATAATTAAACTCTCAATACCATAATCTTTGGTTCTTTTGGTAAAGTCACGTAGGTATAAAATAAAATAAATCACGACGTTTTTGGTGCAACACAAGCGTCCGTCATCAGGTGGGAAAGCATGGTCTGCTGCTGAGGCAGACTGTTTCAAAAGGTTTTAAATGGGTATAGCCCAAGGGTCATAAAGAAGTGGCCAGGGCTAGTGATGTTAATGTGAGATACCACTGTTGAGAATCAATTTACAAATCATATTAGCTCATTACCAGAGCTCCAAGGTTACTCACCGGAGCCCTTGTGCACTGCTAGGTCCACCTTTCCGTATGTTCCCTTGCCCAGTTCTCTGATGATGTCGTAATGTTCAGCAGCATCCACCAGTTCCAAACTCTGGGCTGCAGCCACCTGCAATTCCTCCAGGATGTCCTCCGTCACGCACGGCGCTGATGACATGATGGCTGTTCCCCCCACGGTCTCAAACCTGAGAGCAAAACACAAGCATTGGACAGCAGTGAAAGACAACTCAAATTGTGTACCTACCATGCGTGTGCGCGTTTGTGGGGAGCGGTAGCGTCGCGCTGCGATACGAACCCAGCGACCCGAGTTAAATTCCCGCTCACAGCCACAACTGGTGACAATGATCTGAACCGGTCCTGGGCCTCCCCTAGGTCGACTCCACCTCAAATGAGTACCCAGTACCGTGTGTAAATAATCGCCACTAGGGAGACAAAGTTGGCCCCTCGTGTCCTGTGCCAGCCTTCATAGGTGCCCATTAACAGCATTTGCCCCAATTGTCTATTAAGGCGATAGATTAGGAAATTTATCATTTGTATATATTTGTATGTATGTATGTCTGTCTAAATATTCATGTATGTACGTTGAACTTCTTTCACAGAGTCAGCCAACCGTGCTAATCGGAGGTGTGGGGTAAGGACAATAAACTAAACACAAAATTGAACTTGTATCAAACAGAAAGGACCATTGCCTGGACACATCTGGCAGTTCACCGGCATAGGCTCAAGCAAGGCTGACTCTGCTGAAGAGATACCGAATGTTAAAAGCAGTCCAGAGGTGTGTTGTATTACCCCATTGCTGGAGATATAATGCCCTCTCAAGAAGGCCATGTGGCTGATGGGATGTGTAGAAAAACGATATATTTTTTATTTGAGGGGACAGATATTGGAAGGAAGCAAATTGTGTTTGTTGTGTGCAAGCAGAGCGCCAGCGAGGTGGCACAGTGGCGAGTGCAGGCGGTGTATCTGCCAGCCAGTCACCAAAGCGCATTAACCCATAGCACCTGGGCCTGCCCTGTGACCTTAGAGTGCTGGACCCTCCTGAAAGATACTCCTGAGAGTCGGTTGAAGCTTCCCGGGCTAAACAAGAGCCACTTCCTACTTAAAATGAGCAACTGAATTCACTGGTCTCATTTCCTGCTTACAGCTCTGAGCTAGTGATAGAAATCCCACATTCCTATGGGAAAGACGATGCTATCCAAAGCAACCACGATTTAAATTGTTATATATAATGTGACAATCTATATACCCGATGGCATTGGAGATTTGGCTATGATTTCAAAACATCCATACATGATTAGTACTACAATTGATAAAATAATTAATCAAGTCAATACATTAATAAAATAAGTCAATGCAGTAGTCCCTCGGTTAATGTTTTTAATTCATTCCATAAAAACTACTGTTAACTGAAATAACAGTGAATCGAATTTACTTATAACTTGAAAATGAAGTAAAAAATCACTGAGTCTGTAAAAGGGAGCGGTTTCCACTGCCAGAACAAAAAACGTAATGTAGACAAAGCCAGTCGAGATCTAAACGCTAATAAATGGGAATCGCTGATGGATCAGGGCATGGATCAGCTCCATTTACGAGCGCTTGGATTGGCCTAAATTGGCATCCGCGTGCACAACGTAAACATATCGTTAATCAACATTGTAACGTTCGTCGAAACCATGGTTTTCCTATTGGAGGTGAAAAGTTAACCGCAAAAATGTTAACCGATGTCAATTAACCGAGGAACTGCCTGTAAAATAATACGTTAATGAAATAACAGTCGTAAAAATCTTGCTCAATTCAAAGAAACACGTCCCACTCTTATCAATGACAACTGTGCGGTTTTGTTGCTGGTGGCTTGACGTTTGGGGCCTTTTGGGCCTGGGGCTCAGTAACCTTGATTGTAAACGCTGCGAGCTGCGTGCTATAAAAGCTAAATCCAACAGTCGCAGTGGCCGATGTATAATCTAGTGGCCACTTGGGAATTCTCTAAATAGTGCATAATCTGAGCTTAACCTCGCATACTGTGCACACAATAACACACACGCGTGCACACGGTTTAACAGGTCAATAGGCCCAAAATTTCAAGTGGCCAGCCTAAAAAACAGCACTTACCAAGGTTGCAATAGCTTAGAGTATAACCCGTTGTTTTAACTTGAGTATGGTTACTATCAGGGCTTGAGGACAGATAAGACAGAAGTAAAATCTGAAGTTGAGCAGAGAGCGGATTAAATAGAAAAGGAAGTGTTGTGAGTGGGTGGGTGGGTGAGTGAGTTAGTGAGTGGGTTAATGATTACTTCAGTAAGTGCTTGAGATGGTGGATCAGTGGGTGAATGAGCTACAGTGAGGTAAAAAAGTATTTGATCCCCTGCTGATTTTGTACGTTTGCCCACTGATAAAGAAATGATCAGTCTATAAATTTCATGGTAGGTTTATTTGAACAGTGAGACAGAATAACAAAAAAATCCAGAAAAACGCATGTCAAAAATGTTATAAATTGATTTGCATTTTAATGAGGGAAATAAGTACTTGACCCCTCTGCAAAACATGACTTAGTACTTGGTGGCAAAACCCTTGTTGGCAATCACAGAGGTCAGACGTTTCTTGTAGTTGGCCACCAGGTTTGCACACATCTCAGGAGGGATTTTGTCCCACTCCTCTTTGCAGATCTTCTCCAAGTCATTAAGGTTTCGAGGCTGACGTTTGGCAACTCGAACCTTCAGCTCCCTCCACAGATTTTCTATGGGATTATGGTCTGGAGACTGGCTAGGCCACTCCAGGACCTTAATGTGCTTCTTCTTGAGCCACTCCTTTGTTGTCTTGGCCGTGTGTTTTGGGTCATTGTCATGCTGGAATACCCATCCACGACCCATTTTCAATGCCCTGGCTGAGGGAAGAAGGTTCTCACCCAAGATTTGACGGTACATGGCCCCGTCCATCGTCCCTTTGATGCGGTGAAGTTGTCCTGTCCCCTTAGCAGAAAAACACCCCCAAAGCATAATGTTTCCACCTCCATGTTTGACGGTGGGGATGGTGTTCTTGGAGTCATAGGCAGCATTCCTCCTCCTCCAAACACGGCGAGTTGAGTTGATGCCAAAGAGCTCCATTTTGGTCTCATCTGACCACAACACTTTCACCCAGTTGTCCTCCGAATCATTCAGATGTTCTCATTGGCAAACTTCAGACGGGCATGTATATGTGCTTTCTTGAGCAGGGGGACCTTGCGGGCGCTGCAAGATTTCAGTCCTTCATGGCGTAGTGTGTTACCAACTGTTTTCTTGGTGACTATGGTCCCAGCTGCCTTGAGATCATTGACAAGATCCTCCCGTGTAGTTCTGGGCTGATTCCTCACCGTTCTCATGATCATTGCAACTCCACGAGGTGAGATCTTGCATGGAGCCCCAGGCCGAGGGAGATTGACAGTTCTTTTGTGTTTCTTCCATTTGCAAATAATCGCACCAACTGTTGTCACCTTCTCACCAAGCTGCTTAGTGATGGTTTTGTAGCCCATTCCAGCCTTGTGTAGGTCTACAATCTTGTTCTTGACATCCTTGGAGAGCTCTTTGGTCTTGGCCATGGTGGAGAGTTTGGAATCTGATAGATTGATTGCTTCTGTGAACAGGTGTCTTTTATACAGGTGTAATATGAGGCTATATCCGGCTCACTGACGTATCACAACTCGTCATGGTGATTGGCTCTGCCGGTCCTGGCTTACAGCCAATGGGGGGAAGCCTGGGGGCATGGCCCTGACGTGATGGAGAGGTGACAGCTAGGGAAATTGATGCTGCTGGCTTTGGCCTCAGCCAATGAGGAGATGAGTCAGGGGCGTGGTCCCGGGAGCTGCTGACGAGGGAGCCTGGAAGATTCGATGCAGGCTAACGAGGATTGGATGAAGCGTACCACGTGACCTGGGTATTAAATAGGGGTAGAGAAGAACGACATGGGGTCAGAACAGGAACGAAGGAAGGAAGGGGCCACGCGTGAGCGGGGCTTCGAGTTGCCACATGGCCGTGCATCTCTCTCGGTCTATCTGTCCACTTCACGTTGCCTATCAGCAGCGGGAAGTAATTCTACTCTAAGTAAATAAAAGACGGATTCCAGAAGTCGTCTCCAAGACTGTTATTACACAGGTAACAAGCTGATATTAGGAGCACTCCCTTTAAGAGTGTGCTCCTAATCTCAGCTCGTTACCTGTATAAAAGACACCTGGGAGCCAGAAAGCTTTCTGATTGAAATGGGGTCAAATACTATATTCCCTCATTAAAATGCAAATCAATTTATAACATTTTTGACATGCGTTTTTCTGGATTTTGTTGTTGTTATTCTGTCTCTCACTGTTCAAATAAACCTACCATTAAAATTGTAGACTGATCATTTCTTTGTCAGTGGGCAAACGTACAAAATCAGCAGGGGATCAAATACTTTTTTCCTCACTGTAGTGAGTGGCGTTCTGTGGACTGAGACTGGTGAGACTAAGCCATAAAGGCCGTCTCTGGTTGTAGAGCAATCAGTTTCAAAGACAATGTATATATTCTCAGAGCACGTTTGTTTGCATGTTTTTCCACAAATGTGGTTAATATAGACTTGATGCCTTGAAAAAGGGAAATATTTGGTGTTTGAACATCGAAACGCAACTCCTGTTTTATTGCCAGAAAGGGTAAAACCTATTCTTACTTTCAATTATGTATGTGGAGGCATATTGTCTGCTTGTGTAGGTTGCAGTCTTTTGAGCGTGAATGGTCCCTTTTGCGCGTGCAAATAGCCAGCAGTGATGTTCAATACCCCCACACATGCGATTCAATAACCATAACTCAGGGTCGCAATTCAACTCAAGAATCAATCATTTACTTCCGTTGTTGGTGAATGTGGGTCGGGGAGTTAATGTGAACTAATTACACTCGATACAAACAAATATAACCAATCTCTACATGCGAGATTAGTATTATTATGCTTGTGGCTCAGCGGTGTAGAGTAAACGGCTCGCAATCGAAATGTCATGAGTTCGACTCCTGGTTAGGATGATTGGCTCAGCCCATCATTTTTCTCCAGGGCAAAACAAAATCAGTGCCATGTTGTACAGAAGATGAACAGTGGTTGTCCCATGAGGAATAAAACTCGCTCTTGCCATAGCAATGTGGGATTTTCCATCACTAGCTCATGAGCTGTAAAGAGGAAGTGAGCGACGATGCCTCTCCACTGATAATTTGAGTGGGAAATCACTCGTTCGTTGGTACCCAGAAAAGCCTCACCCCAGTCTCAAAAGTACATTTCAGGAAGGTCGTGCACCATGAGGATATAAAATGAAGTGTGGAAGGCTCTGAGTTGGCAGGAGGTCATGGGACAGGCCCAGGTGCTATGCGTTAATGCATGTACAATAGTCCCTCAGTTAACAGTGACATCGGTTAATGTTTTGCTCTCATAGGACACCATGGTATCGACTAACATTAAATGCTGACTAACGGTATATTTCGATTTAAAGCTTTCGTGACTGTAGGGATTCATCTTCTTGGTTCTTTCGGTAAAGTCACGTAGAAATAAATTAATAAAATAATAAAAATAAAACATAATAAAATAATTCTCACGACGTTTCGGCCACAACGCAAGTAGCCATCTTCAGGTGAAGAACAGGTCTGTCAAGGAGACAGAATCTGAATGGTAATTATTTTATTATGTTTTATTTTTATTATTTTATTAATTCTTTCTAGGTGACTTTACCGAAAGAACCAAGAAGACTAACGGTATGTTTACTTTGTGCACATTGGCGCCAATTTCGGCCAATCCGAGTGCTCATTAAGTGGGCTGAGCATGCCTCAGCCAATCAGCGATGCCCATTTATGAGCGGTTTAGACCCTCAATTGGCTTTGTTAAAATTTTATTTTTATGAAACATAAATTAGTGCTTTTAACATGTAATTATTTAACATGTAATTATTTAACATGTAATGCCTTAATTAGATTCACAGTTATTTCGGTCAACAGAAGTTTTCGTGGTACGGATTAAAAACGCTAACCGAGGGACTAGTGTAGGCCAATCTTTCGCACCGTACGTAGCCAACCACGCTAATCGGAGGTGCCAGCAATCTTAATGCACTCAGATGACTGACAGTTGCACCACTACCAGTGCTCTCCACTGTGGCATTTCTGTGTTTTAGCCACCCGGTGCGACTGCTTACACACAATAATAAATAAATGCACAATATTTCTTCCCATATCAATCACTCCATTAAAATAATACAGCTGATCATCGATAATCTGGTACGCAATTATCTGGCTTCCAACATTTATCCCGCGGTCCCGGGCCGATCCGGAGAAAACAGCATGCAATACACAACACCTAAAAACAGTGGCATACAAGAATGTGAAAAAAACAAGTTAACTAAAATAATTATTAGTGATTATTTAGGGTTCATGAAAATCCGGCGCCCCCTTTCCTCCTCGAAGCTGCCGGTTATAATCGGTGATCTTACTGTAAAACAAAAATAGTTTACACATCCTATTAGCCACACGGTGTTGCTGGGAGTCTATAATTCAGCAGCATTGCTTTCAAATCATCAAATTTAGGACCGGTTTCGACATTCAGTGTCTCATAAGCATAGGGGTCATTGTTTGATGCAAGACTTATTATTTAATGCTCAGACCCAGAGGTTTATATTGTTATTTATTAATTAACTACTTACACACAAACTCTCTCTCACACACAAACACATGCACGACATGCATAAGTACATTCCGAGAGATTAATCTTATTGCTTATACTGGGACTCATGTTTGTGTAATCCCCCAAAACGAAATCTTTAGTTGATCAACTGCCACCAAATCTGACCACTCGCCACTGATGCGAGCTGTAGCCAGGAATTGAATTACAAGTCGCCTGTATCGTAGCGCAGTGCACCAACTGTGCCATGAATTTCATTTACACACACACATCAACCCCTACACACACACTGCATATACACACACTGCACATTCACACATCAAGCCATACACACTTCACATACACATGTAGAGTAGGGGGATGACGTCATGCTATCTGTAGAGGAGTGGGATGACGTGATGTGATGACATGTAATCGAGGCGACAGGGTACTTTAGGGGGACCCCGGGACGAGGGCGGGGTCGCCGTGGGGAGAGAGAAGATGGGAACGAGAGCCTGCATGGAAAACATCCCAGCCGCCGCCGAAGAAGGGCTAGTGATGTCGAGGCCTCACCTCGTCGCCGGGTGGTAATGGGTGAGCCCCCGCCCAGGGCAGACGAGGGGGTAGGCATAAGGGAAGCCGTACCGGGGCGTAGATAGCTGAGGGATGTCCGCGTAAAGGACAGAGTTCTGACGTGAGTAAGCGTCGAGTATAGAGAGTGTAAACAGTGTATAAGAGTGTGCAAGAGTGTGAATAAACGGCAAGCAGCCCTATGTAAAAATCCTCGTCTCCATTTTCCTCTACACGTCTCCTTGGTGTCAAGAGTTACTACACAACACACACATAAACCCATACACACACGTGAGAATAGGTTGTCCCCTTTTATCTGGCAACAAAACAGGTGTTAAGATGTTAAAACACCAACCTGAAACCTTTTACAAGGAATCATGTATGCATTAACCACAATACTTGTGGTCAGAATGCAAACGAAAAACACTAATAGGCATTGTCTTTGAAACTGATTGGTCCACACCAGACAGCTTTCTTTGGAGCCTAGTCTCAAATGGTGTTAGACCAGAGGAACGCGAAAAGGAACGCCAAATAGGTTTTCGCCAAAAGGCGTACTCTGGTCTAGGGTATCCTCTGGTCTAATACCATTTGAGACTAGGCTCCAAAGAAAGCTGTCTCTGGTGTGGACCAATCACACCTGTTGCCAGAAAAAAGGAGAAAACCTATTCTCATATTTTGGTACTGACAAAGGAGGTCCCATGATGTAACCATACACACACATCAACCCATACACACACACACATCAACCCATACACACTGCATATACAAATATCAACCCATACACACACTACACACACATCAACCCATACCACACGACAACCCTACACCCATACACACACAAACATCAACCCATACCACATGTCAACCCTACACACACTGCACATACATCAACCCCTACACACAACCCATAAACATATCAATCCATACACACAACCGCCATTCGCCACAAAGTAGTGGTGACGTCACCACGGCGCTTGTACCAGGATATGTGCAGGTTAAGTGTCGAAAGCCCGCTGGCAGGTCACGGGGCAGACCTAGGAGGTGTCATGTGTCGACTGAGATGACTGGCTGATGCACCACCTGTGCCCCCTACTGTACCAACATGCTGTGTTTTAGCCACTCGGTGCTCCGCTCGTTGTTGTGTCGCTCCTCTGTGCTCCATTGTTGCTGGATGGCGACTGCCCCCAACTGCCCAGTTGCGGCGTCCTTCACGAGCCTCCTCCACAGAGGCCGATCTTGACACCGCTGGTACTGGTGATCGGCAAGTATACTCGGCTCCACATCCTCTTGTACCACATCACTCCGTCTCTTCTCTATTCTGTGCCGGACCCGTTTAGTCCCCTCTATCCAACCGAACAAAAGCTGTTTAAGCATGCGGTGGCTGGGCATGCGGGCTACATGACCCTACATGGTACACTACACAAACACACACATACACACGCACTACACAAACACCCACACACACATATACACTCTACACAAACACCCAC
>CM025668.2:1016580-1052551 GCA_014621495.2 Entosphenus tridentatus
ACAATACTATACAACACAGTGCACTACACACACAATACTATACAACACAGCAGACTACACACACAATACTATACAAAACAGTACAGTACACTCACAATAATATACAACACAATACACTACACACAATACTATACAGCACAGCAGACCACACACACGATACTATACAACACAGTACAATACACTCACAATACTATACAAGACAGCACACTCCACAAAATACTTTCCAACATAGTCCACTACACACACAATACTATACAACACAGTGCACTACACACACAATACTATACAGCACACTACACACACAATGCTATACAACATAGTCCACTACACACACAATACTATACCATACAGCACACTACACACACAATAATATACAACATAGTACACCACACACAATACTATACAACACAGTGCACTACATACACAATACTATACAACACAGTACACTACATACACAATACTATACAACACAGCAGACTACACACACAATACTATACAACATAGTACAGTACACTCACAATACTATACAACACAGTACACTACACACAATACTATACAGCACAGCAGACCACACACACGATACTATACAACACAGTACACTAAATACAAAATACTATACAACACAATACACTACACACAATACTATAGAAGACAGTAGACTACAATCATAATGCTATACAACACAGGACACTACAGACACAATAGTATACAACACAGCACACTACATACACAATACTGTACAACACAGTACACCACATGCAAAATACTATACAACACAGTACACTACATACACACTACTATACAACACAGCACACTACACAAAAATACTATACAACATAGTACACTACACACACAATACTATACAACACAGCACACTACTGACACAATACTATACAGCACAGCAGACTACACACCCAATATGCAACACAGTACACTACACACACAATTCTATACAACGGTACACTACACACACTACTATACGACACAGTACACTTCACACACACTACTATACAACACAGTACACTACACATACAATACTATACAACACAGTACACTACACAAACAACCTGTTACACAACACACCGCTACATAACACACTACACATGATACTACACATTACACTATCTGCCACACAACACACTACCCCAAAACACGACACTACACACAGTACTACACACAATACTACACACAACATCACACGATTACACAACACACTCCAGGCCACGGTAACACACACCACACAACACATTAAAACATCACTGCACTAAAACACTCCACAACACGCACTAAACTGTGGTGCCACGACCGCGGAGTAACTCCGCAAACGTCGCGATCCCCTCCCGGCCCCCACACTAAACAACAACAACCGCCATTCGCCTCTAAGTGGCGGTGACGTCACCACGACGCTTTTGCCAGGCCATGTGGACCTTGAGGCCACGTAAAGTGTCTAACGCCCGCTGGCAGGAGGTCACGGGGCAGACCCAGTTGCCACGGGTCGACTGACCGAGATGACCGAGATGACTGGCTGATGCACCACCTGTGCCCCCTACTGTACCAACTTGCTGTGCTTTATCCACCCGGCGCTCCGCTCGTTGTTGTGAGCGTCGCTCCTCCGCCCTCCGTTGTTGTTGGAGGGCGACTGCCTGCAACTGCCCAGTAGCGTCCTTCACGAGCCTCCTCCACAGAGGCCGATCTTGACACCGCTGGTACCAGTCATCGGCAAGTCCACTCAGCTCCACGTCCTCCTGTATCACATCACTCCATCTCTTCTCTAGTCCGTGCCGCGCCCGTTTAGCCCCCTCGATCCGGCCGAACAAAAGCTGTTTAGGCATGCTGTAGCTGGGCATGCGGGCTACATGATCCAGCCAACGCAGCCTTGCCTACCGGAGGAGCTCACCGATGGGACTTTGCCCAGATCTTTCAAGGATTTGTGAGCTCCTCACACAATCCAACCTGGTTAAACCCAGGATGGATCGTAGGCAGGCCAGCCTAAATGTCTCCAACTGGCGAAGATGCTAAGATGCTAAACACACACCCGCACACAGCACACCCATGTCGTGTCCTGACGGGGGTTGCCTGGCACATCGGGTTTTAATCCGAAGGGCCCCTAGAGGGAGAGTCCCACAGTTTCCCGGTACCAGGAGATTGGCCCGACCCTCACAGGACAGGTTACATTGTGTTGCCCCTAAATTGGCTTAAAATTGGCTTTAAATTGTATGGGCGTAGAAGGAAAAGATTCACTGGGCCAACCGCAATAAGTTACTCACAACATTGGGAGAGGCGGAGGGTGGAATATTAGGCAAGGGCAGACCAGTAGGTTAGAATTAATGAGCACGGGAAAACAATGGGTGAGCAGAACCGCAGCACACTGTGGCACTCCATGTAGACGTGCAGGTAAGCGCGTGATTGGCTGTGCGGTACAATGCCACCCTGGGCTTTTGAAGTGAGGAGATTAGGCCACGGTAGAAAGGTGGAAACAAGAGCACGAGGGCACAGGTAAGCACATGATTGACTGCGCGGTATGACATCACCCTGGGCCTTTGAAGTTTAGAGAATAAAAAGGGGGGCCCCGGACGATTTTGGGTCAGTTGTCTCCAACCTCCGGGCCGACAAGACCCACTCCCTGCCGTCCTGCTTCCTCGAGCCGCTCGCAGTATCCGTGTGATGCCAGCGAGTGCGGCTACGATGCAGTGATAGGTGAAGTTTTTGCTCGTCCTCCCTCCGACTCTCACAGCGTCCGTGCGACGCCGTGAGTCCAACTTCGAGGTACGTGGTAGAACGCTTGAGTGACTGGGTTCATAGGCAGAGTCAGGCTAAGCCCTTCTTGCGAAATATTCCCTCCAAGTAGTGTGTATTTGCGCCATTAATAAACTTTAGTTAATAGGCTTGGTGCAGTGTGATTTCTGTGTGTGTGGTTAGAACCTCGGCGTGGTGTCTGTGATTTGTGTGTTGCGACTGCGCGGGGAAGACGGCGTGCGCGATAGAGTGAGCGCAGGGCTGCAGCCTCGGTGCGGTGGTGGTAATTTGATCGTGTGGGTGAGCCGTGCGTGTATTAAAACATACACGGCCGTTGACGCTCGCATGTGCTTACGCGCGTGTGTGAAAAAAAACGCACGCCTACAGCGTGCCGTGTGAGTAATTAGGACGGGGTGAGATAAACACGGGGTGAGATAAACACGCGTTTACACAGCGTGTTTACACGGAAACAATAGCGAGGCCCTTTAACGCTAGTCTTGGTGTGTCACGGATTAGAGCTTAACCACCCAAGGGGTACGCGTGCATATTCATACTGCCGCCGTTTCTTTTGATTAGCGCCAGCCTTTGTGTAAAACATGTGCCTGCAGGGGCGCGTGCGTGCACGCCACCGCGTTCGTTTGTGTGGTGGTGTATGTGTGCCACTAAGAGGTGGGGCCTTACCATCAGCCCCACCAAAACCAAGCACCTGCCTGGTTATTTTGTACCATCGGGCAACCCACCCCCACAACTCCCAATCGGTGATGGGGCAGTTGTGGAGAGAGTGGAGAGTTTTCCATACCTGGGCAGTGTGCTCATGACCGGCTCCGGTTTGACAGCAGAGGTCTCGCTCAGAAACAGTTGAGTGGCATTATCTTTTTATCGGTTGCATAATGGTGTGTGGAAGCTACCTGGTCTGCCGCTCCACACGAAGCTTCAAGTCTTCTCGGCCACGGTCATTCCATACCTTCTCTACGCTTGCGAAACGTGGACCTCCCTAATGGAGCATCTTCGCTGATTGGAAACATTTAGGCTGGCCTGCCTACGATCCATCCTGGGTTTAACCAGGCTGGATTGTGTGAGGAGCTCACAAATCCTTGAAAGATCTGGGCAAAGTCCCATCGGTGAGCTCCTCCGGCAGGCAAGAAGGTTGCGTTGGCTGGGTCATGTAGCCCGCATGCCCAGTCACCGCATGCCTAAACAGCTTTTGTTCGGCCGGATAGAGGGAGCTAAATGGGCTCGGCACGGTCTAGAGAAGAGATGGAGTGACGTGGTACAGGAGGATGTGGAGCTGAGTTGGCTTGCCGATGACTTGTACCAGCGGTGTCAAGATCGGCCTCTGTGGAGGAGGCTCGTGAAAGACGCTGCTGGGCAGTTAGAGGCAGTCGCCCTCCAACAACAACGGAGGGCAGAGGAGCGACGCTCACAACAACGAGCAGAGCGCCGGGTGGCTAAAGCGCAGCAAGTTGGCGCAGTAGGGGGCACAGGTGGTGCATCAACCAGTCATCTCAGTCAGTCGACCTGTGGCACCTGGGTCTGCCCTGTGACCTGCCAGCGGGCATTCGACACTTCACGTGGCCTCAAGGTGCACATAGCCTGGCACAAGCGTCGTGGTGACGTCACCGCCACTTAGTGGCGAATGGCGGTTGTTGTTGTGGCCATGTGCCAGATAATCCCGGGCGGTGGTGAGCCAGCCAGTTAGCTATGTCCCTCAGAGCGGGCGCTGGCGCGGGGAGGCCGATCACCCGATCGGCGGGGGCCCGACGAGATGCGGCCGACGAGGAGGAGGGGGGAGTGGAGGGAGTAGACCTCGCGCTCTGCCCTGCTCACGGGGAGCGGGGAGGCGGACGTCGGCCACCACAAAACTCCACCCGCACAACACTGCACACAACGGTAACGCACACGAAGGGCCGCTGGCAGGGTTCACGGGACAGACCCAGGTGCCATGGTTTGACTGAGATGACTGACCGATGCACCGCCTGTCGCCTACTGTGCCTGCTTGTTGTGTTTTAGCCACCCGGCGCTCCGCTCATTATAACAAGCGTCGCTCCTGCGCCCTCCGTTATTGCTGGAGGGAGGGAGGCTCCCTTTAACTCCCCAGTAGCATCCTTCACGAACCTCCTCCATAGAGGCCGATCAATGGGTGGTCTCGGGTCACAACTGCGCATGAGGTCGGATGGGGAATATCCTGTGGAAGCATGTAGTATAAGCCTCTAGGTCAACATAACAGCAGCGATGTGGAGGTCCAACTCAGTATTTTTCGCATTCACCATATGGCACATGTTCGCAATGGTCCGAATCAAGACGCTCCGCCATCTCAACGTCTGAGGGTGGAACGGGGGATTTCGGACTTTCTTAGTCCGCATATCGCAGACATCTTTACGTAGTTTTTTAAAATATACTTTGTTTTTATTGAACCAGAAACCGCGATCATGACAGTGGGTCCCTCCCTCTCCTTCCCCCACTTTTTTCTCTTGTATTGTTTGCGATCCTCACTTCACTCGTATTTTAGCAACTTGTTTTTTCACTTCTCGTTAACCCTGACTATGTCTCTTCCTTATTTTCCCATCCCTCCCTTCTCTCACCCATCTCCATCTCTCTCCCCCCCAAGTTCGCCCCCCCCCCCCCCCCTGCATGGCAGTGCCCGTTCCCCTGTTCCCAACAACCACTGACTTCTTGCCCCTCCCCTGTGCTCCACCACCACGGTCTTCTCTGGGGAATCCTCCTCCTCCACTACAGTGCGATCCCCCTGCGAGGTCCACGGTGCACCGCCCTGGGAAGGTGGAATGGAGATGATCCGTGGGGCGATGGCGCTGGTCCCTCATCCCCTGGAGGACCCACCGGCCCCCCTACCCGGAGGTGACCAATGGTGCCTCTGTCGCAGGGGGCCCCCTTCTCAGCCCGTGAGACGGTGACACTTTTTGACAACAGAACGATTCGTGTGTGCAAGGCGGAGCTGAGGGGTGGCGGAGGTCGCTTCCCCCCCCCCCCCCCCCTTAGTGGGAGCCTCATACCTCCCCACCATGTCCCAGAATGCCCAGTGCCTCCCAAAATGCTCCCCTTAACGCCACCTTGCCTTCTTGGCAGAGCGTGCCAAATATATAGACCCTTATTCCTTCTTTCTCCCCTTAATCCATCACACTTGTCCGCGGAAGGATAGGTCCGCTTGCTAAATGGGACGCAAGTCCTGTCCCCTGCCGTCGTCGGATCTGAACTCGGAGTTGAGTGCGGTTGCGTGTCCCCGCCCTTGTCTCTCATTTGTCGTCTCCTCCCCCTCATTCCCTCCCTTTCCCCCATCCCCTCTTACCTCTCTCCCTTTTCCCTTCTCTTTCCTTTTCTCCTTGGATTGTTAAAAGGGGATTGCGGGTAGTTATTTTTGTCTGTTATACTAATGTTGTAGTTTTTTTGTTCGTGTTACGGTTGATAATTAATAAATATGGTCCGGCCGCACTATGGTCTCATGGCAAGTCCATTATTGACTCTGTTTGGGCTCAGGTTTGGGCCTGGTGGTCTCTTTTTTGCTTTGTTCCCCCCTAATTGTGTTTAGTGGGATGCCTTTCCTCTGTTTTCCCCTTACTTGGCATCTTCATTCGGTAGAGCACGGATACTTCCCTTGGCTCGGGTCCGCTCCTCGTGGTAATGTCTGCTGTTATAGACCTGATCCCAGCTTCCCAACCTCTGACAGCTGTGACAAGTCCTTCGGCGGTTGTTAAACCCAACGTAATTTCCCTAAATCTTAACGTTCCTGAATCACCCCATATTAAGAGACAGCGCACCATTTCCCTCAAATAAACACAAGGCGGACATAGCATTCTTCAGGAAATGCACCTTCCCAACCAGAAGCCAGTCAGCTAAAGGGGTTGGGTAGGACAAGTATTCCACACCGCATATTTTGGCAAGCAGCAGTGTGGCCATCCTGGTCAATAAGAAAATTAACATTTCACCAGACTCACTGGTGTTGGAACCCCAAGGTAAATATTTTCCTCGCAGGGAAATTAGGTTACTGAAAGTGTATAACCCACCCCCCATAAACTCGAAACACTTTTCAGAAATAGCGGCTCTGATTTAGAAAAGAGTGGTGGAAATCATTGTGGGAGGGGACTGGAATCTGGTCCTGGACCCCACCCTCGATAAATCTCATGTGACTACCTTGGACCAAAATGCTGCAAAGAGACTTCCCCTGCCTTAAATGTCTCAAGACCAACTGGTTGATCCCTGGAGGACCCTGAACCCGACGGAAAGGCACAGGACACTGTCCAGAGTTAATTACTTTCTCGTTTCTAAACCACATTTACCACAGCTCACTAAGGTTAAGATTCTGGACATGCAACTGTTTGACCATGCCCCGATAATTATAATTCAACTAATTTTATGCCCCAACAAGTTGGCGAGTAACTTTTGGTCCCTATATAGGCAGCTTCTTGACGACGAACACATGATTGAGGAGCTGAAGAAGGAGATGGATTAATTAGTTTGGATTAAATCTGCCTCTGCAGACTCAAAAAGATCCAGGAAAGACAACATGAGCTGGAGGGGAGCCTCGTTGGCCTTCATGAGAAGTTTAAATCTTCGCAATCATCAGGGATTTTTAAATAGATGGCACGAAAATGGAACTAGAAAGGCTGTTGAATGACCAAGCTAGCCTATTATTCAGGAAAGTCAGGCGGCCCTTTCATGACCCTTGCCCCATCACCACTAGATTGCTGGCAAGGATGGTTAAAACCCAGCGGCATCACTCCTTCATTGCCTTTATTCGAAGTGGGAAGGACTCTTCAGTGACTAAGACCAAGGACATCAATGAGCACTCTAAAGAGTTATATGAATCATTGTACACTTTGGAATATCCGTCTAGAGAGGATATGGATTTTCCCTGGCTAAGATTACCTGCCCAAATTTTGGTCCAGATCAGAACATAGAGCTGGACAGGCCCATTGCCCCTCAAGAATACCTCGATGCCATGGAAGGCGGCTGGCCCCGATGGGATACCAGTGGAGTTTTATAGAAGAGTAGGGGCCCCCCTGAAATCTCAGTTCGAGGTTAGGTTGGATGATGCCTTCAATTCAGACTTTCTTTCCTGGTCCATGAATGAAGCCAGGATGTTGGTTATACAGAACCCAAGTACCTCAGAGGATGCACTGGGTAGCCATAGGCAAATCTCCCTTTTGAATGCCTGTTACAAAATCTTTGTGAAGATTTTTACAATGGGATTAGAGAAGGTTCTCTCAATGATCATTGGCAAAGCCCAGACAGGGTTTGTCAAAAACAGAGATTCCGCAGAAAATGTCAGGACTTTGGTCAATGTGGTCGAGATAGCCACGAGGGACAACCTTGCTGCGTAGGCCCTCACCCTGAATGGGGAAAAGGCGTTTTACAAGGTTGATTGACAAATTAGGATTTCTCTTCCCATTCATCGACATGTATGCTGACTCTACGGCCTCAGTGGTTATAAACAGCTTGGCATCCCCCAAGTTTGCGCTAAGCAGAGGTAGAAGGCAGGGTTGCCCTCTCTCACCTATGCTTGTTACCCTAGCCATGGATCTATTTGCTGAGAGCATTAGAAGAAGCCAACATATCTCGGGAGTATGTTGTGGCATGGTATAAAACTAAATTAATCTTCATGCCGATGATGTCCTTTATCACGTTCACAAAACCGGAAGTCTCAATCCCAGATATTTTGGCCCTGGTGAGGGAATATGGGCGAGCTTAGGGTTATAAATTAAATGTAGCTAAGTCAGAGTTAATGCCCCTATCACCCGTCTCCCCCAAACCTGCAGAGAGCTTGTTGTCCTTTAAGTGGTCTCCACCACATATAAAATATCACGGTGTTATGATCCCTTCCTCACTGGCATTGCTTTTCAGGAAAGATGTCCCCCTGACCCGCCTACTTCAGGAGATTGGGGTCTCCTCCACGGCATGATCAGATGTCCCCATCTCCCTCTAGAACAGGGCACACCTGATCAAGATACTGATTCTCCCCAAAGTGCTAAATAATTTTAGGATGGTCCCTTCCCGTATCCTGGGGCCCTTCTTCAAGGTACTCCACTCCCAAATGTTTTAGTTAATTTGGAATCATAAACTCGCGCGCATTGACTTCCACTATCTTACTCTACTGGTCAGGGGAGGTTGGCTGAGCTCTCCCAAATCTATTGAAATACCTTAGGGCGGTAAGCTTGCAGAACATGAAATGTTGGTTAGATCCTACGAAAGTTGGGATTGCTAAATGCTGGGAAGGAGAGTCAGCAAAGCCGTGCTCCCTTATTTGGTTTGCCCTGGCCTCAGCCAGAGATAGACCCCGAGGGATAACCGGCATGGACGGTCTCCTCAATGCTTGTGATTTGCAGAAACAGTCGTACCCCCTTCCCGACCCCTCTCCACAGAAGCTCGTTGCTCTGAGGTAATCCGACTTTGAAAGTGGGGTGGGGGGGAGATAGGGAGATAATGCAGGCCAGCTGGAGAGAGTCTGGCCTGGAAATTGTGGGGGATCTTCTGTCTAAGGAAGTCGGGGTGCTCTCCTTTAGTCAGGTGCAGGCTTAGAATAATATCCCCTGCTCCCATTGCTTTACATACTTACAAATCAGAGGTGGCATTGTGAAAGCCCCTGGTAAGAACCTGAGTGAATTATTTTACCCAATAATAGAATGGTTCGTCATACCAAAGGCCAAATATAGACGAGCAGAGGCATATCGCCTGCTAGATGGTGAAGGTGCCTGCACCAGACTGGTCACTTGGACACTTTAGAACAGGTGTTTGTCCTAGGAGGTCCCCCTGCAGAAATGGACAATTCTGGCAGGCCCCTCAATCTGGCCCAAGATCGTTGCTACTGAAGCTAATTCAGTTTTAATTAATGCATGGCACCTACATGGCCAATGAGAGAAGAGCAAAATTCATGAAGGTCTCCCTAAATTATGCCAGATTCTCCCTGGGTATGGTTCAGTCTTAATTATGGCCATGAAAGTCATATTGTCCAATTGTAAATATCATAAACCGCCCCACCTGGAAACAGTGGCACAATACTATTCCAGCCCAAGCAGGGATTGAGCACTTAAGTTACAATTTTAAATGGAGGGACAAAGTTTGAGACCAGATGGTCCCCGTCCCTACAGAGTTTAAAATGAGGTACGTGGATGAGGAGATGGGGATGGGTGTAAGGGGGGCCGGAGGGGGGTGGTGTTGCGACCCTCAGCCGTCAATGGGTGGGAGCAGAGCATTGCTTGATGGGAGGTTAGTGCTTAAGCTCATATGCCACGTGTATATTATGTTTTTTTGTAGGGCTGGTCCCCACTTGAGTGGGGCAGCAAGTTCAATTTCCCCCTTAAGGTCCTGCCATGCCAAAATCGGGTTGCTGTTTGCAGAGTTTCTGTTACCCTCCATTTGTGATCAGCATATTGTACCGGGCTCGCAATTTTATGTAAAAAAAATGGAGCGATCTGGGGCCAGCTCTCTTCATGCAGTTTTAACGATACATTTCGAGCTTGGTCCATTAATAAATGCTCTGGAGGACCCTCATCTAGTATATAGCAATGTCATCGGCCAGTAGGTCCAGTATTCAACCCCAAAAAGTAAACATGTATTTCCCCTAAGCGTTTTGAGGAATGGCCTTACAATGTCCAGCACTTTCAATTTGTTGACCCTAGATACCATGATGGACTGCAATGGCGCCTGGGGTGTGTGAAGTGGTGGCTTCCTGCGTGCGCACTCCTGGCAGTAATGTGACCCACCAATCTACATCGGATGTCATGCCAGGCCAAAAATATCAAGCCTGGAGGGTGGACAGGGTCTTCCGACCTGGAATGCATGGATGTCCATGACCAGCAGCGGTGTCAGAACTACTAGTCAATAACACTGGGGGGGCCGCATTCAAGGGTATGGGGAGACTCTTCCACTGCACATAGTCGAGACATTGTTGTGCTAACCCATGAATTTCCAAGTTGATCGAGTCACGTAGTGGTCCTCGGGACGTATCCTCATTCTGCATTCCCTGCCAGTTGGGGAGGGTCAACACCAGATCGCAATCAGTGAACTGGTCTTTGGGCACGCTCAAAGGGCAATTAATTGAAGCACCCACCGCATCCTCCTCATTCTTAACAAATCCAAAACACCTCTGCACGTGTCATATTCAACCTTCCCTACTATTCTCATACCGACATTCTCCTCGCTTAACTGCATTGGCTCCCTGTTTACTACCAAGGCCTGTTCAAATCCTTTCATGGTCTTGCCTCACCATATTTAGCCACTCTTGCATCTATGTCCCTTCTTGCCCTATACGTTATAAATATTTGCTGTCTATCTCTGTGCATCCTTCTCCTTGTGCTTAATCCAAACTTCCGCTGTTTATCTCTTCTTACCCCCTTCACTGGAACAAACATCCCCCTTACTCACTTTTTTCCATAGCTCACCCCACGACCCCTTAATCTCCCTCTAATAACCATTACCGTTCCTGCTCCCTCTTCATAATATCATTACATAGCTACCACTCATTCCCCATTCATTAAATCCATGCATCATCATTTGCTTGATCAATTTATATTTTACCTAATTAATGCATCAAAGATTTGCCCATTACTTCTTCTCATCCATTTTATTCACCTCATCTCACCCATTAAATTCATATGTAACATTCTTAATTCTGTATAAAGTGCCTAGGTCAAGATGCTATATAAATTGCGTGAAGATAAGATACATGGCTTGTACGACCCCTGTAAAGTACGGCGTTTCAAACTCAAATTTAGCAATCGGATATCACACTGTTTCCATCCATTAGAATGCATATACAGGCAGACCTTGCTTAGTACGACCCTGTAGTTATAGCACTCATTGCCCTGGAGAAAATGTTTACTCAAAAAAATAAAAATACAAAGCTTTTGAGTGAGAACACGCAGCAGAGAACACGCCCCCATCATTTGCTTAGCCAATGAGAGCGACGCACTCTCAGCCAACCAGATCCCGCCCCCGGTTTATGGTCACAATTACATAAAACAATATATATTTCTTGAGCCAGGTGAGAACTCACGAGATCAGGATGGAGTCTCAGGCTCCAGCTAAAATAAACTTCACCACAGAAATCTCGACTGAGGGCATCACTAAGATTACGGAGGTCCTGGAGCTCTTCTCTGAGAATGACGCGGATTGGTGAGCGCTGTAGCAGCTCCTCCAATGTCGTCTCCCACCGCTGCCTGGTACGATGAGTTCAGTATAATGCACTCGTGACTACAGTATATAATAATTAATGTAATAAATTATATATTTTTTGTCAAATTGTGTTTACCATTTGGATTGTTCGCTCTATTACCGATACCCCAATGAAGCCCTCACATATTGCTCAAACGTAGAAATAACGCTGTTGGGACCAGGCTGTCATCAACGGCCGCCCAAATTTGCCAGAACAGGTGGTGCAGAACAGTTATCTCCATTTTTCAATTCTATCCACTGATTCACACCTTTGGCACCCACACGTTGTATGAGTCTCACTCTTGAGTTTCCACCCTTGCCCGTCTGTTGTAACATCCTCCCTTGACTACCACTCTCTATTGTACCTTTATCAACAATTTTTGTTGTTGTTCAGCTAACACTCTTTTGCCATGTCTTACTTCACAATTATAGCTCTGGTATTTCAGTATCTATGTCCGGTTTGGCAACAGGGTTTACTTTAAATTGGTTTCCCTGATGAAAGTGTCCTCATCCTCAGTATATTAGAATATGCTTCATCATGTGAATTTAGGTATCACTCAACCATCTCCCGTACACTGGGTTTCTGTCTTTTTAAAAATGCATGCATATCTCGTGTACATATGTAGTGCCACTACAACTGGTGTGATAAGTGGCCAAATTGCTAAGCTGTAGCTAGCGTCATATCTACATGTCGCAGAGTTCATGTACGGGCATCGGACGACGAAGATGACGAGGAGCTGATTCCGCCCACAGCCGTCGAGGAAGGAGTGGAGGCACTGCTAGCGGAGCAGAGCTTAGTCGGGGCGTGCGGCGCCTCGCCTTTGGTGGAGGCGCTCGTCAGGGATGCGCACAGTTGTCTTGCTGACCTCCTTCAAGCAGCGTCCTCGATTCTCGCCGAGATGCATTCCCTGTCCTCGATGGCAAAGGAGCGAGCGGCAGAGTTGTCCAAATGGGGCGACTCGGCCGCCATTTCACTGAAGATGGAAACCCCATCGATGATGCCTGCGCTCGCGGCCACCATTTTGCCGCCGGTGCGGAGCGCTGAGCCCGCCAAGCTTGAAGCGGGGACGTCCTCGTCGATTTACGTCCAGTCGCTCCTCCGTCGACTGCCCTTCATTAAAGAATGTGTTGCCGCCAGCGGCGACTGGGTGGCATTTAAGCGCAATTTCTCATCAATGCCGACTTGGCGGGATGGACGAAGGTGGACGCGCTGAAAGCGCTGCCCGCTGCCCTCGACGATGACGCCTTGGCGGCGTTCCTCGCCATCCCGCCGTCTGAGAGGTCCACCCTCACGCCAGCGTTTGACCAGATGGCCGCTGTTTTAGAGCCTCCGCTGAACACCCGCCAGAAGTTCGCCATATAACGCAAAGTGAATGGTGAGTCGGCTCCGTGCTTACTTGGGACTGATTTCCTCGGCAAAATGCCCCTGAAGATTTGTATCGACCAGGGCTATTTGGAATTGTCGTCGGGACGGTGTATGGCATTTCTCCCGTCTCCGACCCGCATGTGTTCTGCTGTCACGGTGCAAGCGCTTGCATGCTGAATGGTGCGGATTCCACCCGGCGCACAAATGTTGGTGCCCATTCGATTTCATAAACTGATTGATGTGCGTGCTGAGGGGGATGGTATTGTGTTGGGTCCCTCAAATAAGCTTAGTCGGGGGATGTCACTCGTAGCGGCTCAGGTGCTGGTGTCCCGGGACCAGGAACCTTTCATACAAGTCCTTAATGCCGGGTCGGACACAACGGTCATTCAGGAGGGTTCTGTGATTCCGCATGCGTCTCTGGCGTGTCCGGAGAAGGATGTCGTGGGAAATGTCGGGGTCGGCATTCGGGCTCACGGACCTCGGGACGTGGATGAGGGCTGGATGGTTGGAGTGTGCTCTGAATGCGGCAATTTATCCGCGGGACAAATAGGGAAGCTGAGGGAGCCCGAGCGAGTATTCCGTCTACTCTTCCACGCCGATGACATGTTTTGGAAGTATTGGGCATACTCACACTTTACCCCATCGCACGCGATCTGCCGATTGACTAACTGTACGTACCTATGTTGAACTTCTTTTGCACCGTACATAACGAACCTTGCTAAACAGATGTGGGGGAAGGACAATAAACTAAACACAGAAATCAGTTCTAAAGGAAAAAGTTCAATCTAGATGATTTAAAAGTGCATAGCTCCAGTGGCTTTCTAATTTCAGAAGAAAGAACATTCCAGACGGCCACAGAATCTGAACGCATGCGATACAGTGACCATCTTTGTTCGACGGCTAGCCAAAAGCTGCTGCTGCAAGAATGACCGGAGTTCACGTGATGGTTTACGTTCCTTGAAGAGATCAGCACAAGGTATTGTGGCTCATTTTGTGGCAAGCACTTTTTGTGCTCTCCTATCAATGTTACGTGTAATGCACAGGGCTGCATGAAGGGCACGGTTGTGAGCAGAAGAAC
The DNA here is from genome assembly GCA_014621495.2 of Entosphenus tridentatus. Lineage (NCBI taxonomy): Eukaryota > Metazoa > Chordata > Hyperoartia > Petromyzontiformes > Petromyzontidae > Entosphenus > Entosphenus tridentatus. Next base: position 1,030,926 of record CM025668.2, read on the forward strand.
ACACGCGTTCTAGAAGCATTATGCATCATATAGGTTTGCACTGAACGAGTCACTTTAGCTAGCAGAGAGAGGGTCCTTGCTATAAAGAAAAAAGCTGACAGTTCCACCAGCATTGGTTCAAGCAAGCCGAATTGCAGATGAGGCATTGAATGACGAACCTGGTCTCGAGTTTGCGTTGAACCGATGCTGCTGAAAAGATGCACTCCCGGAGGGCCCGTGTGGCTGATGGGATGTGTCAACTAATACTGATATTATTTTTTTACGTGAAAGGGCAGAGACATGAATGAAGCATACGGTCTGCTTAATTTATTTCTCGGGTAGTCTGTGTGTATCGGGAAAGCAATTCCACACAAAAAAAATCCTGGCCACAAAGTAACTCATTATTAAGGTCGCACGACAGACAGCTTCACCCAACACTCTCTCGCCCCCGACGTTCGCTGTTTCACTTTTGACGTCAGTCCTCTTTGACTCAAGAGCGTCACTAATGTTATTTATATATAAGAGATTGGAGCTGTCAATCAGCAGGCGCCGCTACATTTTGCCGTCCTTTGATTTCAGCTCGTGTTTAACAGTCCCACGCTTTGACACAAAAGGACAGAGGGGGTTGGAACGACCTCCTGTACATTTGATGATAAATATTTCCGAACATTTCTCCACCAATGTTAAGATTATGTCTCTGTTATTAAACCATGGTTCCGCCCGTGTCAAAATGTGCCATCCAGGCTGAACCCAGTTTGTTGATTTCATTCAAAAATAGTTGAAGTAATTAACTGCTCAAATTTATGACGGGCGTCCTATGCGAATTGACAAAACAGTTCACCAGACAATACACCTAGCTCCCATGTCTGTTCCTCCATCTGCCAGATGTTTATAAGAAAAAGAGTCTTTCTCGTTCGATAGATATAGGTCAAACAATGCAGTCAAGCCAAGTCGATTCTGGCACAAATCCACCACCCAAAGCGACCATAATACTGTAATGGATAACACAAAATAACCACTACCTAATAACACTGGACTTTTGCAGCTGTTTTAGACTAATTTCAGGGTGCTGATTCCAAATCTGATCTCAGATTTGCTCTATCACATCTCATTTTTATGCTATCGGCATACCCCATTTTCATTGATTTTACCCGAAATTAACTCTGTCACTTATGATTGCAAAATGTTGCGAGTCAGTGACTGCTTTAGTGTTAAAATATGGTGCTGTATTTTTAGGATAGTGTTTATAATAATTTTATGTAGATATCCACATTTATTTAATATTTTTCTTCTGCAGTTTTTATTGAAAATGCAATATTTGATATCTCAAAAACCTGATGTGATAGACAAAAACTGATGCCAGATTTGGAATCAGCACCCCAAAATTACCTTAAAACCGTTGGAATACCTTATGCCAGAAAAAGTGTGTTGACCAGTGTAATTATTGTGTTAATATTAAGTAACGTGATGCGTTTTCAAATTCAACATTTCCTTGACCACCCAACCTGTACCAAACCCACAGCTTAATTAACGCAAAAAACATTCTAAATGGTACGAAATGGTGGCTCAGGCCTATGCTTTATAACATGCGTAATTGCCGCATACAATGAGAATGAGTGATTTTAGCATTAACTGCAGACACGGTGACAGAGCGCGCACGCCACAGCTACACACCGTACAAACTACAGTCACAGCGTGTAGACGATACAGTGACAGCATGCTGACTACACAATGACAGCGTGAAGACTATACAGTGACATTGTGTAGACTACATAGTGACATCGTGTAGACTACACAGACACATCGTGTAGACTACAGTGACACAGCGTGTACACTACACACTAACACATCGTGTAGACTACACACCAACACATCGTGTAGACTACACAGTGACACAGCATGTAGACTACACAATTACATTGTGTAGACTATATACATTACACACGTTACACATAATGTTCTTGCATACATTATTACATTTAATTACACATCCATCACAGATATATCTTTTTTAAAACCAGCCAACCTAGTTTGGGTTTGAATGAAGAAAAGGTCAGCTGCGATTTTTAAACATGGTTTGTTAAATCACAACCACCAAACCGGTAACCGATTTGAAAACAGGTCACGAGTTACGAAAGTCCGGAACCGGTGGAGTGTCAGCAAAACGAATGCTCTGATTGCCTCCTGTGAACGTACAAGATGGCATGGCGGTAGGCGTAAGTCACCGCGTGGGACATCTGCGCAACTACCTACCCGTTGGCGTCATGGTGACAAGGAGATGTTAACTACGTCGCCTGGTATGCAGGAAGTCGTCGCTTCGATCCCCACCCTGACGCCTGCTGTATATTTGGAGTTTGCATGCCTCTCTCTCCCAGTGGTCGCGTAGATTTTTCTCTGGGTCCTCTGGTGTTTCCCTCCACATTTAGAAACATGCGTTTAAAGTATTTGGCTGATAGAAATGTTCACATAAGCCACTTTGTTGAGTTATCGTTTGTGGCAAAATCACTTCTGATAAAGAGCTATATAGCTTGGTGGGCCTTACCTGGTAAACTAAAAAAAGTGTTATATTTTAGAAAACACTGTAGGTTTACTCTCCAACACACCGGTTAGTGCCGATCTAGAAAAAATTGACGCCTGGTTTATGTGACAAACCATTGATGATTGGCTGTGTCGGGTGGTGGTGGTGGGTTTAATGACAAGATTTATATATGCATGATCTAACCCAAAAAAAACTTCTATTGTGGATATTGGTCGTGAAAACCCTACTACTATGTGTTAAACGTGACATGGTGTGTAATGCCCGACGTCCACCCCACCGCCCTCGCTGGGCAGGTGGGGCGTGACGTCCGCCCCCTCCACTCCCCTCCTCCACCGCGTCGATTGGCGCTTGCCGGGCCCCCGCCGACCGGGTGATCGCCTCCCCCCCCCCCACGCTGGCGCTCTCTGAGGGATATGGCTACAGCGCTGGCTCACCGCCACACGGGGTTACTCTGCAAACACCCACGTACACCACCACTAATGCGAAGGCGGCTGCGTGAACGCACGCACCCCTGCTGGAGCTTATATTTTAATATGCGCACGTACCATGACTCCCGCTATAGCAGCGGCATGAACGCGTGTGCTTCTGCGGGCAGTTATTTGAATGAGCGCTCGTGCTGAGGCTCTACAATCACTCTCCCGCGCACACCATCACTCACGCTGATGCGGCGCGCTGCAATACGACCGCACCCCTGCCTGCAGTGCTCTATTCTCTGCACGCGCGCCCCCGCTACTCACACTAATGCAATGCACCGCACTAAGCCTGACGCTGAACGGCTGCACAAAAGCGAGGGAACGTCTGTCCAGCCCCAAAACGTGGGGTGTGCAGCCATACTTTAGAGCCCGCCGAGTAGAAGGGGGGCTCCACACAGGGGTGGGCGCCCTGCTCTTGCCGCTGATGGGTGGCCTCCCCCTGTTGGTAGGCCTGGCCATGGGCCCCTTGCAAGGTCCCCATCAGGTGTACCACACGCTGGTTCCCCTTCCTCCGGTTGTGGCGGAGGAACGCTGAACAACAGGTCTGCTGGTAGGCGAGACTCACGACCATTAGGAATGGGGTCTGTCCCATAGATGTGTGTACCCCCTGCACGCTCGCTAAAGTGGCGAGCGTGCAGGGGATACACTGTGGCTACCGTGGTGCACCGTCGCAGCATTGCTGGGGTACTGTGGGGGTTAAAAACTCGCAGAAATAGCCGGCCCCCATCAGTGTTTACCAACGTGGCCGACCCTACAACCCCGTACCGTGTCGCCAACTCCAGGTGAGGAGTCAACATTACCTCTCCCGATCGTCAGTGAGATGGGCCGGTGGGGGGCGTTACTATCGGCAACAGCATCTCCATGAGATGGCCAATGGTGACGGCCGACGCCAGGATAGAGGCTACAGGCTCGAAGTGGGGGCGACCCAGCTCCTGTCCAAAGAACAGAATCTGCTCCCCGCTGCCCTCCACGGTGGCGCATCGCCGGCGGGTGTGTACGTTGAGTCTCAACTTTTCCAGGAGGTCGGTACCTGCAATACACTCGTGGCATAACACGCTCGACGCATAGAACTCCTGGGCACACACCTGGTGTCCGAGACGGGCCTCAAGAGTGACCCTCCCCAGCAGTCCCATCCCAGCTCCACTTGCAGTGTGCAGCACGCGATCCGGGGCCTGTAGGTGGCCCACGTCAAGCCCGACCATGCTGCAGTGTGTTGTGCTCACGAGTGAGGCTACCGCCCCCATGTCCAGAAGAATCCGGATACGCCACCTGTTCACCTGCCCTTCCACCAGTGACGTGGCCCCCGTGATTCCTGCCACCAGCTCCCATAGCGAGTCGCCCGAAGTCACCGCGTTCTTGGGTGTTGTTGCCGGCATCTGCGTGGGGGTCACTCGCTCGCCATTAACATTACAGTTTATTTGTGTTGGGACCACGTTAATTGTACGCCTTGATGATCCCCTCTCTAGGGAGGCATTGGTGTTTAACCCTGGTGCTTTTCTAGCGCGGGCGATCTGGAGACAGTCTCTCACGAGATGCCCCCGTTGGTCGCATATATAGGACGCCCGGGGAAGGGTGGTGGCTCCATAGGAGGCCCCTTGCTCACTCCCCCTTCCCCTTCCCAGTGCGCATTTGTTCGAGCTCTGCCTCTAATTGAGACATCCACCCGGTTATCCCCCCTACCGTGGAGCGTAGTCCTCCCACCTTGGACTGGACCACCTCCACTGTGGACTGCAGCTTGTCGATATTTCCGTGTACTTGGGTCACCTGCTCGGCTATATCTCCTAGGCCAGTTTGTAAGCCTGCCACCCATCCCGGGGTGGACTCACTGGGTCTCAGGGGCTCTCTTGGCCCCCTCCTCACCGTCCTGGGGAGCTTCTCCTCTTCCTCTGGAAGACGGCTTGCGATGGTGTGCTCCCATCCCAGCCCTCAGACATGCGTGCGCTCACGAGCAAATCTCTCCCACACGTGCGCGTGCTCGACAAGTGTGTTAAATAGGGGATATGGGCAGTTCGCATCTGGCTGCCACCACGTCGTGCTAATCAGATACTGCTGAACTTTCTCACGCATTTAATGCTGCCTTTGCCTCTTCCTGGTAGCACGCGCTGAAGCGTTGGCCGAGGGCGGTGCATTAACTCTCCCCAATGTGCTTGCGCGCTTGTGGGTAGCGCTTCCACAAAGTTGGCTGCCCGCCCATCCAAACGATTTCCATGATGGTATTCCCTGCCCAGTGAACACTTACATTATTTTCGCTTGGGGTGGGGCGCCTCTCTCCCTTGGAGGTGTGGGGAGTCATACCACCTCTGACACCCTCGCTGGGCAGGTGGGGCGTGACGTACGCCCCTTTCACTCCCTCTTCCACTGCGTCGATTGGCTCCCGCCGGGCCCCCGTCGACCAGGTGATCGGCCTCCCCGCGCTGGCGCTCTCTCTGAGGGACATGGCTACAGCGCTGGCTCACCACCACACGGGGTTACTCCATACACGCTCCCGTACACCATCACTAATGCGAAGGCGGCTGCACGGACGCACTTGCCCCTGCCGGCGCTTATATTTTAATATGCGCACGTACCACGACTAGTGCTATAGCGGCGGCGCAAACGCGCGTGCTTCTGCGGGCGGTTATTGTTATTTTAACGAGCGCTTGTGCTGCGGCTCTACACTCGCTCTCCTGCGCACACCGTCACTCACGCCGATGCGGCGCGCCGTGATACGACCGCACCCCCGCCTGCAGCGCTCTCCTCTCCGTACGCGTGCCCCCGCTATTTACAATAATGCAGCGCACCGCACTAAGCCTGACACTGAACAGCTGCGCGAACGTCTGCGGGTAGTTGTAGGCTCATCCGCTTGCACACAAAGGCTAGCGCTAAAGCGGCTGCACAAATATGTGCACGCCTCCGGGTGGTTAAACCCTAATCCGCTCACGCACAAAGACTACCGCTAAAGCAGCTGCACGAACACACGCGCGTCGGTGGGCGGTTGTATCCCACACCGCGTCCACAAAATGACTAATGCTACAGCAGTGGCGTGAACACGCACGCACATGCTGGTGATTAATATAACGAGCGCGCGTGCTGTGGCTCTGCCCTCACTGCTCGTCCACCCACGCAGCTGCTCCACACACACACACAAATCACACTGCACCGATAATCTGTGCTAACGTTTATTCACGGCGAAATTACACACTACCCGGGGGGAATATTTTGCGAGAAGAGCCTAGCCTAACTCTGCCTACGTACCTAGTCACTCACATGTCCTACCACGTACCTCGAAGCTGTACTCATAGCGTCGCACGGACGCTGTGAGAGTCCGAGGAAGAAGGACGAGCCAAAGAGAGAGCCAAAATCGTCCCAGGCTACTCTTTTTATTCCCTTAACTTTAAAGGCCCGGGGTGCCATTGTACCGCGCGGCCCATCGTGCGCTTATCTGTGATTACCGTCCCCCTGTTACCGCGTCCTTCCTCTAGTCCATGGCGACGGTCGCTGGCCACCCATTGTCCCTCGTTGCCCATTGTCTGGAAGGGCGCTTGCACTTTTCTTGCTTAATATTCCGCCCTCCGTCCTCCCCCCAATGTTGTGAGTAACTCATTGCGGTTGGCCCAGTGAACCTTTTCTTTCTGCACCCATACAATTTTAAACCAATTTTAGGGGCATCTCAATGTAACCTCCTGGCACTGGGAAACCGTGGGACTTTCCCTCTAGGGGCCCTTCAGATTAAAACCCGATGTGCCAGGCAATCCCCCGCCAGGACACTACATGGGTGCATGTGCTGCATGTGCTCAGGGTGGGGGGTAGTGGAAAATCGCGGCACTTGTGGAGTTGCTCCACGGTCGTGGCACCACAGGTGCTCGCCCTTTCTTGTGGTTTCAGGAAAGGGCGGTCCTGTACAGATGCCATATTTCTGTCCGTCTGCTAGAGCAGAGGTGTAGGGAATTCCAACAAGACCTACATCTCTGCTTTATTGACCTGCTTAAGACCTATGATACCATCAGTAGGCCTGGGCTCTGGGTTGTTCTTCATGCTTTCGGAGTCCCTGAATCTCTGCTCACGATCATTAAGGACCTTCATAATGGTGAGCGGGCCATTCACCGTGGAGTGCGACAAGGATGTCCTCTGGCTCCCACATTACTGAACATCTATTTTGACCACGTAGTTCGTAAAGCCTTTGATTGCTGTACCGGAAGAATTTCCATATGGTACAGATACAATGGGAGGCTGATCGATGCCCGGGTGCGGTCAAGGGATGGCTCCCTATTGGTCAACCATGTTATGTATACAGATGATCTGGTAATTGCTGCTCACTCAGAGGAGGAATTGGAGGCGCTTCTGCTGAACCTGAAGCGTGCCACTAAAAGGTGAGGCCTTACCATAAACTCCACCAAAACTAAGCACCTGCCTGGGTATTTTGTACCATCGACACTCCACCCCCACAACTCCCAATTGGTGATGGGGCAGTTGTGGAGAGAGTGGAGAGCTTCCCATACCTGGGCAGTGTGCTCATGAGCGGCTCTGGTTTAACAGCAGAGGTCTCACTCTGAATCAGTCGAGCGGCATTATCTTTTCATTGGTTGCGTAATGCTGTGTGGAAGCTACCTGGTCAGTATCTCCACACAAAACTTCAGGTCTTCTCGGCCACAGTCATGCCCTCCCTAGAAACATTTAGGCGAGCCTGCCTATTATCCATCCTGGGTTTAACCAGGCTGGATTGTGTTGAGGAGCTCACAAATCCTTGAAAGATCTCGACAAAGTCCCATCGGTAAGCTCCTCTGCCAGGGAAGGCTGCGTTGGCTGGGTCATGTAACCCGCATGCCTAAACAGCTTTTGTTCGGCCGGATAGAGGGGGCTAAATGGGCATAGCACGGGCTGGAGAACAGATGGAGTGATGTGGTACAGGAGGATGTGGAGCTGAGTGGACTTTGCGATTGGTACCAGCAGTGTCAAGATCGGCCTCTGTGGAGGAGGCTCGTGAAGGACAGTTGGAGGCAGTCGCCCTCCAACAACAACGGAGGGCAGAGGAGCGACGCTCACAACGAGCGGAGTGCCGGGTGGCTAAAGAACAGCAAGTTGGCACAGTAGGGCACAGGTGGCGCATTGGGCAGTCATCTCAGTCAGTCAACCCGTGGCACCTGGGTCTGCCCCATGACCTCCTGCCAACGGGCGTTCGATACTTCACGTGGCCTCAACATGCACATAGCCTGGCACAAGCGACGTGGTGACGTCACCGCCACTTAGTGGCAAATGGCGGTTGTTGTGCACTCATCATGACCCCATGCATTGCCCTGGAGGCACACTGAGACCAGGGTCATCATGACGAGGGGCTCCAGGGATGGTCCGGTGTGTCCTACCGCTGCTCTGGAGGGTATTTGGTTTCACAGTATCACTGTGTCGTCTACCCACTGTGTCACTGTGTCTTCTACAGGTTGGCTGGTTTAAAAAAAATATATATCTGTGATGGATGTGTAATTAAATTAAATAATAAATGCAATAGAATATTATGTGTAACATGTGTAATGTATATAGTCTACGCAATGCAATTGTGTAGTCTACACGCTGCGTCACTGTGTAGTCTACCTACTGTGTCACTATGAAAACCGCGGTAGTTGCTAGGCCTCGGCAAGGTAAGGTAATTTACCCTTTTTACCGGGTAAAAGGGTAAAGGCAAAGGGTAAAGGTTTCGACATGCCAAGGGGTAAGGTAAAGGGTAGGGTAAAGATAGCTCGGAAGAATTACCCGGTAGGGTAAAGGTAGTGCCAAGTATTACTCGGTAAATATAATACCTTGTTTACCGCTAAAAGCTCCGTGGGGCAGTCCGTGGCCTCCATTTAATAAGTAATATATAAAAAAAACTGTTATAAAAACATGCTTTAATGAAATGTACTAGTAATGGCAGAACTCCACGACTCCAGGAATGGCCCCGAAGCTTGCCATAACGTAAGAGACCGTGGCCATTTACAGCCAACGTCAGTTGAGCGTGGACAATTAGACCCAAGCCGAAACATAACATATACAAAATAATGTTTGAAAATATATATTTTTTATGATAGAATATAGTGTTGTCATCAGTATGACATAAGTATACCAAGTTTGAAGTCGATACCACATTTGGAAGTGGGTTAAAATTGAGTTACAATATTTGAGGATACAACAACAACAACAACAAAGTGAGTTAAAAGAAAGCGTGTAAAATTGGAATCATCGAGAGTATTCTATATGAATAAAGCGCTCTGCCTAGCATTTACCGTTAAAACCTTTTGCATGTGTAGTAGTACCCCAGTAATTACCCTGTAATCGGGTAATTTGTATGGGGTAAGGGTAAAAGGTAAGGTAAAGGTAGGCTCGTTGCTTTCTACCTTTTACCTTTTACCTTACCTGCTAAAGGGTAAAAGGGTAGAGTGATTGTATTGTGGTAAGGTAAAGTTAGGCTTGTTTTTTTTACATTTTAACTTTTACCTTATCTTGCCGAGGCCTAGTAGTTGCGTTCTTCAAGAACACCGCGGTTTGGAAAAATCACATAACAACCATTGAGTCAATGGGAATTAAGGGGTTAGGGGGTAGTAGGTTTCTAAAACACCAACATGACTGACTTTTCACAATAATTAGTCAATGTTGTTATTTTATACGTGTTCTTTTATAATTGCTGTATTTTAGTTTGATATTATTCGTTAATTGAATAAAAACATGAAAATTAGTGAAAAATGCACGCCACGGTGTTAGTCACTAAGTGATAAAAAAAACGTAGCCATGGAGGAGGGTGAAGAGAGAAAATTATGAAGGGCGTGAAACGGCTTGCTTAGCAGTTTTTAATTATACAATCTTTTTTTTACCATTAGAAACAATTATGAGCTGTAAATAAACTTATGAACTTGTTTTAACACTTACCACAAGAAGATAAAATGGCTCCTTGAGACGATCATGGTAAAGCTCAGTCCGCGATAACACGTGAGATGCATACGCAGGCTCAACAAAGATTGAGGGTGTACGTGTGTAGCATCTAGAAGCATCCAGCAGCATCCAGCAGCATCCCAATGCCTCATGTACCCGTAAAACCGCTTATTCCTACCCGTGTGACGTAGTTCCGTTCACTCAGCCGTGTTATATCCAATTCACGTCCGTGTTATAAAAAAAATGCGTTATCCAATACATTGTGTTTTATATATACAGTATATCCAATTCACGTTATGAAAACTACGCGTTTATAGCATAACGGACTGTGATAGGGAAACAAACCCCACGATTTAATTACCGCTGGTTGGAACTCCACGCTAAGTCCCGCTGGGTAGTATCGTGCGTGATGACACGCGTGATGATGCACATGTGCACCGTGTGATCTCCAGGCAGCGACGACCCGGCCAGGGTGGGCGAGTCGCCGCGGAAGGCGGCCAGCTCAACCAAGCGGCAGCAGAGGCCCCATTTGAGGAGCAGGGGTTCCAGACTCCACTCCGCGCTGTGCAGGGGGTCAGAGAGAGACAGACAGAGGCAACGATAAAACTGAAAAAGCCATTGCTGGACGAGCTCTCTCATGTACAGCAGCCGATAGAATAACCTCCCACTCCACATACGACAAATTGGCTCCATCACAGTATTATTCAAATCCAAACTGAAGGCATTTTTTAATTCATCTAGGCATAAGCTGAGAAAAAAGGTAATCACATTTGGACATTTGACTAATTGGTAGAGTGGCGGGTATGCGGGAGACCGTGGGTTCAATCCCGACCTTGACGCCTGTATGTTAGGAGTTTGTGTGTCTCTCTCCCCGTGGTCACGTGCATTTACCTCCGGGTCCTCCGGTTTGTCCCTCCACATTTAGAAACATGCATTTAGAGTATTTGGCTGCTATAATACATTTCCACGTAATAAGCCACTTCGTTGAGCCATCATTTGTGGCCGGTTCGCTTCTGAAAAATACTGATATACTTAGTGGGCCTTCTTATCTGGTAAAATAAAAAAAACATTTCTTTAGTTTAACACCTCACGTTATTTTACGTTTAGAGATATGGGAAGGAGGCATACGTGCGATTGTTCATTGTGCTCTGACCTTGCGCACGATGGCGGCAGTATGCCCAGGGGCTTAACACTGATAATCGAGGTCTGCTGCTCACTGCCACGAGAGGGCTTCAGGACAGAGGTCGTCGAAGGGAGTGCACACTACGGTGATTTAATAAACAGCAATATTGGCTGTACACCGGTGTGGCATAACACACTGGATCCTCATAAAATAGTCTAAAATATATATTTTTTATCAGAAAATCTGTTTATCGGTAATTAATTGACTCCTGTCGCCAAGTTGGATGCAATTCAAAGGTTGATTCAGTATATTGAGGCTTGCTAAAACAGGTCAGTATTGACCATTGATTTGGGGTCTGTTGAATCGAGTAACCACCCGACCAGGTCTAGGGCACGAGGAGTCACATCAGCCTTTAGAACACGGAACAGCCAACCGTAATCAGGCTGGGTGCTGCGATAAGGTAACAGACTTTGAAGCTTCGTGTTCAGCTGCTCAAATAAAGTTAGTCTTCTGACCGCTTCGACATCACGAGAACTGATTTTGACGCACCCCGTCCCCCCCACAAGATTTTCTGACCGGGGTTGCGGATCGTCGGAAAATAAGTTATTATTGCACAAATGTTTTTTTACATACCACACACCACCGGTGTATTGCTAATACAGTAGTCCCTCGGTTGACAGTGACATCGGTTCACTGTTTTTCGGTTAACGTTTCGTCGCCCATATGGACCCCACGGTTTCCACTGACGTAAAAATGTAGACTTTTTACGTTGTGCACGCAGGCACCAATTTCGGTCAATTCGAGCGCTAGTAAATGGGGTTGAGCCAATGCCCTCATCCAATCAGCGATTCTCATTTATGAGCGTTTAGACCTCGACTGTCTTTGTTTACATTACGTATTAATGCTTTTAACATGTGTAGTGTTGTGTAGAATCACTCAGTCAGACACGTTGTTCCAAGTCACCTGCTTACACTTTATTACTCTACTCTTGCACCAGTTGTAGGCACTCCTATCTCGGTCTATACGGTCACCTTGTTAACCAACTTCCCCTATCTACTTTACACCTTGCTGACCTGCCTGCGGCAGCTCTTCCTCAAAGCACTCACAGCTCTGCACACAGACAGCAGCTTACACAGAGCTTGCACACAGCAGCACTCACACAGAAGCTTCGCTCACACAGAATCTTCGCTCACACAGAGGCTTCGCTCACACAGAGGCTTCGCTCACACAGAGCTTGCACACAGTTGCTCTCCTTCTGCGCCGCTGCCCTCGCCTACATTCCCTCAGACCCACTCACTCGTCCGATCCGGGCGGGGGGATCAACCATCACCCGCCCGCCGACTCGTAAGGGTTGAGGTCCGTCCCTGGCTTGAGCAGCAGCGGCGAAATATCTTCACCTTGGTCTCAGAACCCGAACTCCCGCTCCGCTCTCACACACCCCCTTATATCCTCCTAATTATCCAGCTCCTCCCTTGTGTCTCTTTAGGGCCCGACAGGCCGGTGCCTGTCAGGCCATCAATCACTCCTCATCACACGTCTCCAAGGTGACACCTCCGGTGGCAGCGTACGACCCCGGGCCGACCCCGTCTGCAACCAAAACTCCCGTTAAAGAGGTGGGGGTTTGCACGTGCAACCTTACGTTGCACACGCGCACCTTGCCTGCCCTCGGGCAGCAGTGCGCACCGCGTATTTTACCACACTACACATGTAATTCTTATATTAAATTAACAGTTACTTTGGTTAACAGTAGTTTTCGTGGAATGGATTAAAAACGTTAACCACGGGACGTTCAAATGGTCCGTATAGATGGAAGGCGGTAGCCTCGTCAATGTGCGCCCACCTGTCGCGCGCGTGTTCTACGTGTCGGCTTGAACACAACCTCAGGCTGTCCATCCAGGCGAAATGGTCGTCATTAATTTAAATCCAGATGCGATTGGTGTTGATTTAGGGACATGTACGTATGTATGCTGAGCCTGTAACGATCTTTCAATTGCAGACTCATGCACCCGCAAAGCGCATCCCTCTCTCTCTATATAAGGTGGCTTTAATGACTAATGTGGCCCCGTTAAGAAATGATATCTCTCCACGCGACGCAACTCGGCTGCCAAAACGACCATCACACTCCATTGGCCCCTCTCATTAGTTTGACTGATATAGATTGCATGCGGTATGCCACCGATGGATCGTATAACCGTTGCTAAGAGACTGCGGGCAGCATCGTGGCTCACACACATCATCTGAGTTGGGGCGAAAAAGAGGCCACGGGAAAACGAACGCTGGCACAGGGGGAGCCCAACGCGAGGGGCTCTCCACACACAAGCAGCCAGCGCGCCTCCTTCACGCGCCCGTCTCCCTCCACGCCAAACGTGGGCTTATCATATCGGTGTAAACACATTATCCCATCAGTCACATGGCCCTTCTGGGGAGTGCACGATTTCAGCGGTGGCGACATGTTAACGACCCCGCCTGGTATACGGGAGGTCGTGTGTTCGATCCCGACCCTGACGCCTGCTGTATATATTTGGAGTTTGCATGTCTTTCGCCCCATGGTTGCATGGATTTTTCTCCGGATCCTCTGGTTTTTCCCTCCACATTCAGAAATATGCGTTTAAGAGTATTTGGCTGCTATAAATTTCCACGTGATAAGCTACTTTGTTGGGCTATCATTTGTGGCCAGGTCGCTTCCGAAAAAGAACTATATAGCTCTGTAGACTTGAACAGGTAAAATTAAAAAAATTGTTTAGTTTTAGTTTAGTTTAAGCACATAGATCCACTGGAGCGGTTTCAGCATTCAGTGTCTCATGTGGAGGGACAGATAGTGAAAGAGGCGAAACATCTCTTAAGTTATTTGATGCAAATATTCTCCACAGCGACGGTTTATACATGTTCACGTCCATTATATCAAAACCGTGATCTTATGAATGACTGGTTAAGGTGACGTGCAGTGCAATGATTTCACGTAATTCATCAGTTCTATTAATCTGATACAGTCTGTTCTCCTATAACGCTGCGTGTTTTCATAACGCAAATTGGATATCACGTGATGAATTTATTTGCGAAGACATTTTTTTATAACGCGAAATCCATATAACTCGATTGAGTGAACAAAACTTCGTCGAAGCGCGAGTAGGAATAAGCAGTTATATGGCTGCCTTGGCATAGCATCACCACACAAGGCATTGGGATGCTGCTGGATGCTTCTCGATGCTACCCACGCGCCTCAGTCTTTGTTCAGCCTGCATACGCATCTCATGTATTATCGCGGACTATGCTTTATCCTATATTATTTATATAACGCAATTTTTCGACAACGAGGTGTTCTTCAGGAACGCAACTACCGCCACATTATAGAACAGACTTTATAATGAACAAGATCAATATTCTCATCAGCCGTGATCAATTCACTGCTGGATAAAGGCCTCCACTAACCACTGCTGCTTCTTGAGACTGCAACGCAACGATCTTCCAACAGCATGACACTGATCTCATCGCTCCCCGTCCCATTCCATTCCCTGGCTGCCGCTCCATTGTTGCTCTTCACCATTGCCTATCACCTCTGCTGGCCTCGGACGTGCCCTGCCCAAATCCACTTGTCTTAACAGTTTGGATGATGTATTCATGAACCTGAATGTGTCCGATAATCAACGTGTTGCTCTGTCCCAGTAGTCTCATTGTGATTCCCTGCATGCATATCTCCTGCTTACAGTGAGGGATAAAAGTATTTTATCCCCTGCTGATTTTGTACGTTTGCCCACTGACAAAGAAATGATCAGTCTATAATTTTAATGCTAGGTTTATTTGAACAGTGAGAGACAGAATAACAACAACAAAATCCAGAAAAACGCATGTCAAAATTTTTATAAATTGAATTGCATTTTAATGAGGGAAATAAGTATTTGACCCCTCTGCAAAAACATGACTTAGTACTTGGTGGCAAAACCCTTGCTGGCAATCACAGAGGTCAGACGTTTCTTGTAGTTGGCCACCAGGTTTGCACACATCTCAGGAGGGATTTTGTCCCACTCCTCTTTGCAGATCTTCTCCAAGTCATTAAGGTTTCGAGGCTGATGTTTGGCAACTCGAACCTTCAGCTCCCTCCACAGATTTTCTATAGGATTAAGGTCTGGAGACTGGCTAGGCCACTCCAGGACCTTAATGTGCTTCTTCTTGAGCCATCCTTTGTTGCCTTGGCCGTGTGTTTTGGGTCATTGTAATGCTGGAATACCCATCCACGACCCATTTTCAATGCCCTGGCTGATGGAAGGAGGTTCTCACCCAAGATTTGACGGTATATGGCCTCGTCCATCGTCCCTGTGATGCGGTGAAGTTGTCCTGTCCCCTTAGCAGAAAAACACCCCCAAAGCATAATGTTTCCACCTCCATGTTTGACGGTGGGGATGGTGGTCTTGGGGTTATAGGCAGCATTCCTCCTCCTCCAAACACGGCGAGTTGAGTTGATGCCAAAGAGCTCCATTTTGGTCTCATCTAACCACAACACTTTCACCCAGTTGTCCTCTGAAGCATTCAGATGTTCATTGGCAAACTTCAGACGGGCATGTTTATGTGGTTTCTTGAACAAGGGGACCTTGCGGGCGCTGCAGGATTTCAGTCCTTCACGGCGTAGTGGGTTACCAACTGTTTTCTTGGTGACTATGGTCCCAGCTGCCTTGAGATCATTCACAAAATCCTCCCGTGTAGTTCTGGGCTGATTCCTCACCGTTCTCATGATCATTGCAACTCCACGAGGTGAGATCTTGCATGGAGCCCCAGGCCGAGGGAGATTGACAGTTCTTTTGTGTTTCTTCCATTTGCGAATAATTGCACCAACTGTTGTCACCTTCTCACCATGCTGCTTGGCCATGGTCTTGTAGCCCATTCCAGCCTTCTTGGTTCTTTCGGTAAAGTCACGTAGAAGGGAAATAATAAAATAATAAAAATAAAACATAATATAATAATTCTCACGACGTTTCGACCACAACGCAAGCAGCCGTCCTCAGGTGAAGAACAGGTCTGTCGGAAAGACAGCATCTGAATGAACACCACCAGGCTTGGCAGCGTATATTTAAGTTGGGTTGGAGGGGGAAGAGCGCCTTGACAAAGGAATTTGCATATCAAGAGGAATTTAGCATATTTATGGGAAATGCAGATATGGGATTAGTCACTACTTGTGGAATGCGTAGGAGGTGAGCAGGGGGTTTCAAAGTCATATTATGCCCGTGTATTATGCAGGATTAGCAGCATCAAAGGGAGGGAGTGGGGTTAGCATTAATAAAGGGAAGGAATGTTAATAGTATGGAGCTGCAGCAACTAAACCACCACGTAAAAAAAACTAAAATATAAACTACATCAGTATCATCAGTATACTAAATATACTCTCCAATAAGCTGAGCTACTAACAGTAAGTCATACATTACAATTCTATGTCGCAGAAAATATAATATGCCTCCAGCTAAACTTTTTTCTCTTACATCACACGGGTCAACCCCGTACTATATACTGCCATCGACAAACCCAACATTAAATGATATACTGTATTACTATACACCACCCTATACCTTAGACTATACATTGTAATATTACACTATGTATTATTCTACCCACCCTACTGTATACCACACTGCTGTATATTCACTATACAATTACGATACTATATATTACCTTATACATTATATTAAACATTACACTTTTATACTATTTATTATTATACAATCTGCTATACACTATACCATTGACCGTCGCGTGAAAGGTACTAAGAGGAAGCAAAGAAATATGTCAATGGGAGAGTCGTGGTAGGAGACTTGCAGCGAAGCAAAGAATCCATTCCCTGCGGAGAATAAAAGATATATAGTCAATGCCAGTGAGTGGACTGCAGTCTGAAAGTCACCGTAAACGTGAACACAATCAGTTAAGATCCGAAATGGTTTATTACGTCCTTCCAATGATTGCTGAGCCAGAATCCATCTTCTCGGTTGAAATTGTCTCCGTGTTTGTATATGTGGATAGCCTCATGAACGAATCTCTCATGGTAGCCAGATGGATTGCAGAGAACCTCTGTCTTGGAGAAGTCAATGTCATGTGAGCCCACTGAATTGTAACAGTGATCTGCCACGGCTGAGGTGTTTGTTCAACCGTGTTTCAGGTCTGCTTTATGTTCACGGATGCGGTCCAAGACATGTCGTTTGGTTTCTCCAATGTAACTGCGACCACAGAGGCAACTTAGTTTCTAGACGCCAGGGTACTGTATGTCTGGAACCACATATTTTACAGATGGGACCAGATCACGGATTTTATGTACTGTGTTGAATCGGACCTGGATCTTGTGTTTAATCAGGATTTTGGAGAGATTTTTTGTGACCCCAGCAATGTAGGGTAAGGTGATGGTTTTGAAAGGCTCCTCAACAGGATCCTTCTTGATGGTTGGAGTGATGGCTTTGCGGATTGTGTAGTCGGAGTAACCATTAGCCTTAAGAGCTTGGCGTACATGTTTGAGTTCACTGGCAATGTGTTCCTGGTCGGAGATGCATTGGGCTCTATGGTGTAGAGTCTTGATGAGGGAATTCTTCTGGGATGGATGGTGGTGGGAATCCGGTTTTAGGTAAACATCCGTATGGGTGGCTTTCCTTTTAATTAGGACATCCAAAAAGGGTAGCTTGCCATCTTTTTCGACTTCCATGGTGAATCTGATGGCTGGGTGTATGGAATTGATGTGGTCGAGGAATTGGTCTAGAGCAGGCCGGCCATGTGGCCAGATGACAAAAGTGTCATCTACGTACCTCTTCCATAAGGTCGGGCGTAGAATGGCAGTCTGGATGGCGTCAGTCTCAAATTTCTCCATGAAAACGTTGGCTACAACCGGAGATTGTGTAGGTCTACAATCTTGTCCCTGACATCCTTGGAGAGCTCTTTGGTCTTGGCCATGGTGGAGAGTTTGGAATCTGATTGATTGATTGCTTCTGTGAACAGGTGTCTTTTATACAGGTGTAGTGAGTTCAAGGAGACGTAGACGACGTAGTCGGAGGCACACTTATGTATTCAACCAAACGGCAGAACACAATACTTGAAGGGGTAACGGCCCCTTCACCCGTCTAAGGGTGACACCCTTAGCGCTAGCCTGGCTAGTCTGCTCCCAGGTCCTCCACTAAAGAGCTAGGGGAGGCTAGCTGATCCAGCTCTGGCCAAGCTAGGATCTCGGCACCCTTAGCCAACCAGACCGGCTCTTACAAGAGCATCGGCTCTGGGCTCTCAGGGCCGCGCTGCTGACTTGCCCTGGTCGGTCCTTAGAAGGACAGCGAACCAGGGGAGTCCCAGGGCCTATCCTGCTGGTCTTCACTCTTCGCTGGTCGAAGCTGTAATACTCGACCCTGAGCCCACCGGCTCCCCGCCTTATATAGTAACTCCCCCCCGAGGGGTGGGGCCGTGGGGGATCATAGCGCCGTCACAGCCCCCCAGGGCTAACCGTTGCGGACGTCGATGTAGGCACCCTTACGTGTATGGGCGCAAACACCCCTTGTGTTTGTTTGCCCTCCCATAACACCCCTACACAGGTAACAAGCTGAGATTAGGAGCACTCCCTTTAAGAGTGTGCTCCGAATCTCATCTCGTTACCTGTATAAAAAGACATCTGGGAGCCAGAAATCTTTCTGATTGAGAGGGGGTCAAATACTTATTTCTGTCATTAAAATGCAAATCAATTTATAACATTTTTGACATGCGTTTTTCTGGATGTTGTTGTTGTTATTCTGTCTCTCACGGTTCAAATAAACCTACCATTAAAATTATAGACTGATCATTTCTTTGTCAGTGGGCAAACATACAAAATCAGCAAGGGATCAAATACTTTTTTCCCTCACTGTATTTACGCACGACAAAAAACGGTTCTGCTTGTGAATTATCTGCGTGTTTTGCGATGTGCTTGGCATAAATGGCGTGATATAATAATGTACCTGACAATAGCTACCAGCTAAACCGCCATGTTGTCGAGATGTTAACTCCATCACCTGGTATGTAGGAGGTCGTGGATTTTATTCCGACCCTGGCGCCTGCTGTATATTTGGAGTTTGCGTGTCTCTCTCCCTCTGGTTGCGTGGATTTTTCTCAGGGTCCTCTGGTTTTCCCCTCCACATTTAGAATCAACGTGCCTTGAGAGAATTTGGCTTCTGATATAAATTTCCAAATGATAAGTCACTTTGTTGAGCTAGCATTTGTAGCCAAGTCACTTCTCAAAAAGAGCTATATAGCTCAGTGGGCCTTAACTGCTAAAATAAAAATAGTTTAGTAGATTATTATGATAAAAATTTCATAAAAATAATTAGAAAATTACACAAATTCTTGCCATGTCTGTGTCAGTTGACATGCTGCAAGCCCTTGCGAATGAGATGTTCCATCTCCAGGGATTTTCCAGGTTAAATATTTCAATCAATAAAATTAAGAGAAACAGTCAGATCAGAGGTGGAGCCAGTACTGCTAAGACCATCAGTTCAATTTAGGTTTCAACCACTGCAGATTCTTCTTTTTTCATATGGCTGATGTAGATGCAGAGCAACAACTACAATTTCACATTCAGGTGGTCAAGCCAGATAACCGTGTCAGGACTGGCGGAGTATATTATTGCTGTGATCTTTCCTTCCTATTTGTGGGTCAGGGTATTGCGTCGTTATACGCTGTCCGGTTTGTTCTGGATAACCTCAGTCATACAATGGAAAGTTTTAAATTTCCATTTGTGCATCATGTATCCACATCTACTGTGGCCATGGTTTGTGCAATGGACGTGGTTGAGGGTGGACCACAAGCTTCGTGAAAGATCAAACCCCAGGGATCTTCTATGTTGAACCATTTGCTTAGGGTGTGAGGCCTAACATAGGCACTTGGGTTGTCAAAGCAACAACCAGCAGTGAGCATTTCCACAGTCAATCAGGTTGCAACACTTTCTACACTTCTCTTTCCGATTCTTTCCTCGCAGCAAGGCGAGCGAGTGGACGACTGTGCGGGTGAATGTGGTGTTGTCGTGACCTGCAGTAGAACTGTGGTTGATCTTCGTGTGGATGAGACGGAACAGTCAGTGAGAAGGAATGCTGCAATATAACAAGAGCCCGTCCTTGCCATGGCTCAGGGAGGGTTCTCGTTTAGCACCGGGGCACCCTGGGTATTCATAGCCTCCGTAAAGCCAGAGGAGCTTTCAGTCAGGCACAGAAATGTGTGCTCGTGGCAATACCCAGACGCACGTGGAGGGATTTAAAACAGCTGGCGGCTGACACGCACTCACACATCATTCGCGAACTTTCAATTGCGCATGATAACTTCGCCCTCGATGGGTTTTGACACAGACCATTGTCTGTTTACATACGAGTGCAATAACTCACCGTGTGGAAATTACATTTTCTGTGAAGCGGTCAGGATGATTGACGATTCGGCACTCACCGATTTGCTCAGGTCACTCGGTTCACCGGCCGTCAATCGCCTCCCTATCACTCGTCTATCGCTATGACTACCATGGTCACTGTTCCCGTGAACTTCACTCGTTGATCGCTCCACCCATGTTGAACGCTCAGTCTCTACCAGACACCGACTGTCTCGTCTCATCCACCAGACTGTATTCGACCACTACTAACACTGTATGTGCATATGTTGAACAACCATGCTAATCGGAGGTACTCATAGCAACACATGCACCCACCCACACACTCATCCACCCTCACTCATCCACCCTCTCACCCACTCACCCATTCACCCATTACCCACACTGCAGGTCACCTCATTTTTCTTTCAGCTTCCTCCCTTATGATAATACATTCATATTATACATAGTATCATTCATGCTAATTGCATCCCATAATGCTGGATATTAATTATACGAGGATCAAATTCTACACACAGCTACTACCAAGCAAAATTAATGAACAAATACATGGTGCCAAAACAGAATGTACAAATAACAAACAAGTTATCACAAGATATAACTGCTCCAATTTGGAATTCCCTCCCATCACTTCTTTTTTCCCCAAGATCTTCAACAAAAACCTTCCTTAATAAGAGTAACATGTTAACTCTCATGTTACAGCT
This sequence comes from Entosphenus tridentatus, assembly GCA_014621495.2. Classification (NCBI taxonomy): domain Eukaryota; kingdom Metazoa; phylum Chordata; class Hyperoartia; order Petromyzontiformes; family Petromyzontidae; genus Entosphenus; species Entosphenus tridentatus. The sequence continues at coordinate 1,051,975 of CM025668.2, forward strand.
CTGACAGTGCTGCTTGTTGCTGGCTCCTTGACGTGTTGGGGCCTTGTGGACCTTTGCTAATAAAATGTTGAAAATAAAAATGTAAACTACATAGCTTTTTTTCAGAATCAGAATATTTATTTATACTGGAGGAATCCGATGAACAATAAAGCTCTTTTTCACAGCTGTCCAGTCGGGGCCGGGTAAGATCGTTACAACAACAAATACACAAATATGATTGTAGTGCATTGTACAAGAAAAGTAAACAAATCACCCAAACAAATACAACAAAAACATCCCTATCCTACCAGGCAAACTTGGCCACAAATTATAGCTCAACAAAGTGGCCCATCATTGGACATTTATAGTAGCAAAATTATCAAAATAATCTTAGTGCATTATTGGAACCTCCTTTGCCAGTAGCAAATATGATAATTGTTTTTTTACCCTTTTATCTGGCAACAAAACTGACACTTTTTTTTACAAGGAGTCATGTTTGCATTGACCACAATACCTGCGGTCGGAATGCAAAAAAAACAACTCTGATAATGTATGCACTGTCCTTGAAATTGATTGGTCCACACCCAAGACAGCTTTT
>CM025668.2:1052951-1068406 GCA_014621495.2 Entosphenus tridentatus
ACGGCTGCTTGCGTTGTGGTCGAAACGTCGTGAGAATTATTTTATTATATTTTATTATTATTTTATTATTTCCCTTCTACGTGACTTTACCGAAAGAACCAAGAAGATGAATCCCTGCAGTCACGAAAGCTTTAAATCGAGTCTAAATTGGCTAATAAACTATACCCCAGGCATGTTAATATCGCTATTTTGCATCAATTGATCTCTGAGCCCGTATGCCTAAATCTAAAACATTATGCTTGAACAGACCCAACATTGTTTAAACTTTCCAGGAACAATTCACTGCTGTAGGAATCTTAGGAAGCAACCTCAGAGATATACTGCTTAGGAGGTCCATCAAAATCCAAAAATCCACAAATAATCACAACACAAACTTGATTTGAAGCTTTCATGACTGCAGGAATTACTCTTTGGTTCTTTCGATAAAGTAGTGTTGTAGTGTCTCTCTCTGTGTGTCTCTGTGTTTTCTCTCTCTGCTTGTGTGTCTGTGTGTCTCTGTGTCTGTTTTGTCTCTCTCTCAAATTTAGCACTCTTTGAAAGAACGTAATCAACCAGGTAGGGTGTTGACTGTTATGTTAGCCGACTCTCTGTGTTGTATTGCATTATATTTCCTAGTTTACTAAGTTTGTTTTCTCAAACGGCCTTTTTCTCTCTAAAATTTACCAGCCTCTCATAGGGCCATTCGATCTTTATCTCCCTCGGTCGCTTCGGGGTGGATTAATTGACATGCTAATTTCTCTGCTTCAGCAGCTGCCCCAACAGACCCACCTCTCTATCTGACACCTCCTCTCTCTCTATTTAAGGCCTCGACACAGAGGCATTGGGTGTCTGTGTGTCTATGTTGTGTCTCTCTCTCTGTGTGTCTCTGTGTTGTCTCTCTCTACTTGTGTGTCTGTCTGTGTCTCCGTGTCTGTGTTTTGTCTCTCTCTCAAATTTTGTTCTACCTGATGACGGTTGCTTGTGTTGTAATCTAAACAACGTATTCTATTATGTAATTAATTTTCTTACTACGTGACTTTACTGAAAGAACCAAACAGTAATGCCTATTTCTCTCTCTAAAATTTACCAGGCTCTCATAGGTCCATTCGCTCTTTCTCTCCCTTGGTCGCTTCGGGGTGGATTTCCACACAACTCTCTCTAAAATGTACCAGTCTTGTTGGGTCTTTCATTGACATGCTAATTTCTCTGCTTCAGCAGCTGCTCCAGCAGACCCATCTCTCTCACAACACAAATAAGATATTTCACTAAACATTTGGCTTTAAAAACGGATTGATAAAATCTCTGCAACCGTTGGTCTTTTTTTAAAATGCTCAATGTGTATTGACCTCCTTGAAGATACGTCGAGTAAGGAATGAGAATAAACCCAGGGTTCAGTTCTGAACTAAGCAATCCCCTTCCACGCATGGAAACAAGGTATGGATCACAGCGAGGAAATCAAAAGACTCCTCAAGCTGCTCTAGATCTCAGAATCCTCTGATGTAATGAAAACTAAAACGAACAAAAACTTTTTTTTTATTTTACCAGGTAAGGCCCACTGATCTATATAGCTCTTTTTCAGAAGCGTCTTGGCTGTCACAAATAATAGCTCAACAAAGTGGCTTATCACGTGGAAATTTATAGCAGCCAAATACTCTAAACGCACGTTTCTACATGTAGAGGGAAAAACCGGAGGACATGGAAAAAAATCCACACAACCACAGGGATAACATGCAAACTAAATATACAGGCATCAGGGTCGAGATCGAACCCATGAACTCCTGTATTCCAGGCGAAGGAGGTAACATATCTTTGAACAGTGTATTAATAGCCGCACTGCTCAAAGAGTAAAAATACAACTGAAAACTTAAAAACAGATAACAACAATAGCCATTCACCACGAAGTGGTGGTGATGTCATCACGGCGCTTGTGCCAGGCTAGGTGCATTTTTTGAGGCCACATGAAGTGTTGAAGGCCTCGCTGACAAAGAGGTCATGGAACAGACAAGTGCCATGGATTGGTCGACTGAGATGACATATGCCAACTTAACAAATCTAATACTTAACGCTTCCCCCACCCATGGCTATGCATGTGCCTGGTAATCCAGTGCTGTACAGGGAGAAGTGAGGGTTGGTGGATCACCCCACAGATGTTACGAAACTCCCTTCCTGTGGGCGTTGAGGATGAGCCGTACCTTCTTGCTCGCCAGGAGAAGGGGGTACAGCAATGTGAGGACTAATCTCCATCTATATTCTTGGGTCTTTCGGTAAAGTCACATAGATAGGTTCAGATAGGAACCGATCTACGTTTAGATAGGAACCTATCGACGTGACTTTACCGAAAGTCCCAAGAATATGAATTCCTGCAGTCACGAAAGCTTTAAGTCAAGATTTAATCTACATCTGTTTCATCTCCATTCCCCGTGGGTGGGCGTCGAGAATGAACCATACCCTCTGGCTCTGCCAGGAGAAGACGGCACAGCAAAAATGTGGGCTCCACCTGTTCCGTCTATGTGGGATTGAGTGTTTCCACTTTGCACGTTTCGTTTTATCCGTGGTATGTGTGCACATTCAACTTATTTCGCACTGTACATAGCCAACCGTGTTCATTGGCAGATAACACCTGCATATGGAGGACAGCAGACCTTGGGCAATTGTTCGCACGTGAGCTTATTGCATGCACCGACTTCCCGCTCATCTGCTATTCTTCCTTGCACCTCTCGGGTTGTCCTCTCTCTCTCTCTACGTGATCGAGCGAGCAGATACTGTGCGGCGGCGGCGGCGTTACAATTTGACATGACTCTCCTGTGGAGGGGCCCCGCAGAAGTATTGCCGAAGTTGGTAATGAGAGTCCAGCAGTTGGTGAACACTGTTGATCAAACATTAAAAATGAACGTCTCTCTAACAGGGGGCCCTAGCGGTCGAACCTCCCAGGTTTCAACCTTGCATGCTGCCAATAGTCCGACCATCGACTGAGATTATTTGGATTATTTTGCTGGTATAAATGTCCAAATGATCAGCCACTATGTTGAGCTATCATTTGTGGCCAGGTTGCTTCTGAAATATAAGTTAATATCTCAGTGAACTTTGCCTGGTAGGATGGGGGTGGTTTATTTTCATTTGCATGTATTTTATTTATTTGTTTACCTTTCTTGTACTTTGCACTACAATCGTGTTTTTGTATTGTTTGTTGTTGTAACGTTATTATCCCGTGCCCCTACTGGATATCTGTGAAAAAGAGCTTTATAGCTCATCGGATTCCTCCTCCAGTATAAATGTGAAACGGGACTGGGGGGCGTGTGGCCGATGCGGCCACCTGATGCACAAATAGCGCATCAAAGATTTGGTGGCCTGCGAGTGTGGCCATGAATCCCAAACCATCGACCACCATCGTGAACACTCCGCCACTGCTGCGGTCTTCACTCCTCTAAAGGAGGAATGGACGACATCTACTCTGCTTCTGAACAGACAACCGAGTAGATAACAACATCTGAAATTCATGAGATTTTGTTGGTTTAGATCACGTAAATATAAATGTGTTGTTAAATCTGCTATCACCCGACACAGCCAATTAGAAAGGTTTGTCACGTAAACAAAATGTGCCAATTGGTTACTAGTTCAGCACATCGGTGTGTTGGAGAGTTAACCCCACAACATTTACAATTCGTAGTACAATATTTTTCTGGTAACTACAACCAGCCTCAATCAGGCGACAATAATATTATAATGGTTAATATTGGTCGCGAAAGCCTACGTGTTAAACAAATATAAAATTACATATTGAATCTGCTGCTGCTATTAATTAATACGAAAGAAGGAGAACGTTAAAACAGAACAAACACTCACGACATTGCAACCATCACATCGGCAGTGCATTGTACGGGGACCGGTCAACGTGGAACATTTAATTATACGCACAGAGGTTAATACACAGGCTGCCATGGAGAGGGGCAGCAGCAGCAGGGGGTTGTGTCACTCACCACGTGGCTCGTAGAGGATATCGGAACCGAGGATAATGTCCAGGGGCGGCATTGTGACAAGCGAGGGGGTCACTAGACCCCAGCGCAGACCCAAGACTGGCACGGAGCCATCGAGGCCGTTGACCCGACAGCTGTGAGCGCAACTGGGAAGGCACCGGGGCAGGTCGGACAGAGTGACAGTGGCACCACACCTGGCAGCCACGATGCCCGGTAATGCCGTGCCAGCCCCGAGCTAGCACACGAGAAAGGGAACAAACCGTTTCAGTCACCCGCTCACTTACTCATTGACCCACTCACCTGCTCACCCGCTCACCCGCTCACCCGCTCACCCAAATACAAAGACCACTCCTCCTCCCCCCCCCGTATAGCCTTTAACAGGCTGTTGGGGCAAGTGCTATTAGCGAGCACCTATGAAGGCCGGCACGGCACACGAAGGGGGTGGGTAGCAGCACCACGCCTCACTGCCTTTGTCTCCCCAGTGGTGATGTTTATACACCGCACCAGGTACTCGTTTGAGTCTGAGTCGATCTAGGGGAGGCCCAGGACCGGTTCAGGTAAATTGTCACTGGTATTGGCCGTGAGCGGGTATCGAACCCGGGTCACCGGGCTCGTAGTGCAGCGCGCTAACCACTACCCTACACCTGATCTCTCACCTACCTACTCACCGACTCACGTACCCTCCCACTCACCCACCCACTCACCACGTCTGCAGCTCACAACACTTCTCTTTCTGCTTATCCCTCACACTGCCTTAGTTTGTATTTCCCTCCCATCATTTATTTTCCCAAGCTCATACAATAATAACCTTGCTCAATTCAAGACACGTGCTAACTCTTATCTATTATAAATCTTTATTTACAGGTCTACTTGAATGTATACAGTACAATATTGTACACTACGTAACTTCTTTAATTCAATACATTTACTATACAAGTCATATGTAATACTGTAGAAAATATTAATCATATTTTGCATTCAAATAGTTCCCGTTTCATGTTTGGGTCATACAGGATAACATAACATGTATTACGAACCATGAACCAAAACTCGATTTTTTCCAATTCGACTTTTGTGAGCTTTGGGATCGCAGCTTTGCCGATTGCGCGATCATTTTCAAAGAACGTAACACCCCCCCCCCCCCCCCCTGCGCGAATTGTCATGATTTTGGTCTAATTTTAATCCTACGGCAGCCCAGGTGGGACGTGAGCTGTGTGCCAGGTACCGTTCTCACCTCGAGCACGCGCTGGTCTCTGACAAGTGCCCTGTTGTGCCACACGAACTGCGCAAGCACGACGGAACAGGGCCACACGTACATCCCGTAGTGTGGGTCCAGAACCTGCACACAGACACGACGATGATGACAACAACAACAGCTGTTCACCGCCAATAAAGTGGCGATGATGTCATCACGGCACTCGTGGCCGGCTAGGTGCATTTTGAGGCCATGTAAAGTGTCCGAAGGCTCACTGGCACGTCACGGGACAGATCTAGGTGCCATGGGTCGACTGACTGAGGTGACTTGGCAGATCCACCAACTGTGCTCCCTACTGTGCCAACTTGCTGCGTTTTATTCACCCCGCACTCCGCTCGCCGTTGCGAGTGTCGCTCCTCTGACCTCCATTGTTTTTGGAGAGTGACTGCCCAGTAACATCCTTCACGAGCCTGCTTCATAGAAGTCGATATTGATACCACTGATATCAGTTATTCGCAAGTTCACACGGCTCCACATCCTCCCATACCACATGTGCCTATATTATCTCGAGCCTGTGTCACACCTGTTTAGCCCCCTTAATCTGACGAAACAGACTCTGCTTGGGCATGCGGTGACTGGGGATGTTGGCTACATGAACAAAACTATACATAATTTCCTGCCAGAGTAGATCACTGATGGGACGAAGTTCAGATCTTTCAAGGATATGCAAGCTCCTCACACAATCCAGTCTGGTTAATTCGAGGATGGATCATAGGCAGGCCAGCAAGAATGTTTCAAACTTGCACAGATGTTCCGTCAGAGGGGTGCAGTTCAGGCATGACTTTGGCCGAGAAGACCCAAAACTATGTATGGAGTGACTTTCCGCATAGCCTCACGTAGCCGATTAAATCATATTACTGCTCGACTAATTAAGAGTGTTACCTCTGCTGCAAAATTGACCAGTTCATTTAACTTGGTCTTTTTCACTCTGATATCTATTTTGTTGTTGTTGATTTGATTTCCATTTGATTGTCTTTTATTTATATTTGCTTCATTGTTGAACATATTTCTACGTTTTTTCTTTAATAATTTCGGTTATTCAGGTGACCCACATGCATGTTGAACTATTTTGCACTGCACGTAAGTCAACTTTGCTAATCAGAGGTATGGAAATCTTCCAAATGAGACCATCCTGAACTCTTGCGTTCTTACCTGGTTAACAACAGATACGTATATATGCTTAGATGGAACATTTGAGTACAGATTTACAGGATTATGTCTAACATGTTCCTAGTTTTCCCAAAATGTATTTTGTTACTTATATTGTACACATTGCTTGTGATTATTTTCTGCTACGTATTTTTTTATTTTGCGTCAAATTAGGACCCATAAAAACTAAGCTGTGGCTGCGGCAGTAGTTACATTGGGGAAAATAAGCGATTTGTCTCGGACCATGTTCGTGAACATAAGGCAGATCTGAAACACGGTAGGACCAATACCTCGGCCGTGGATGATCATTGTTTTAATGCTGTGGGCACACACGAAATTGATTTCTCCAAGACAAAGGTACTCTGCAAACCTATTAGCTATCAACAAAGATTCGTTCATGAAGCAATCCAGATGTATAAACACAGACACAATTTCAACCGAGAAGATGGGTACAAACTGAGCAGGACGTTATTAACCAGTTTAAGTCATAACTGGCTGTGATGTTTCCATCCTACCTGCCGATGTTAGCAGTTATTTCCGACTCTCTGAGTTGCATTCCTCAATGCGGTGGTGGCTACATTGACATGCTAATCTCTCACAATACAATGGCCAGCCCAACAGCTTTGGAGTGCCCTCAATCTTCCTTCTTTAACCCTGTCTACTTACCCTTGGGCTGCACCCATCTTAGGCCTATATAACACCCTGCTTCAGCAGCTCTCTTGCTATATTTTTCACCTGAGGACGATTGCTTGTGTTGCGATCGAAACGCCGTGATTTTTATTTACTTTTCTATCTACGTGACTTTACCGAAAGACCCAAAGGGTAGGACCCATAACCTATAAATAACATTTGGCCCATATATATATCAACATCTGGGAGTTCACCAGCAGGCCTTACTTTGCTCATGAGACACCAAGCCTGGCATTCAATCAATGCTGCAGAAATCATCCACTTTCAGAATTTCGTGTGGCTGATGGGATGTAAAGAAAAACACTTTTTTACGTGGAGAGACAGATATTGTAAATGAGCCATATTAGTGTATTAATGTCAACACTGTTGATTCTAAACAACGCAGCAACGAACCACTGCTTCCACAATACAATAACCACCTTGCCCAAGGTGTCTTCCCATCAGCATCTGGGCTAAAGTGTTTACCAACTCCTAACTGCCATTCCAAATGCCCTACTCAGACATCTGTTCCATCCAACAGACAGCCACCACTCCCTTATTAGGCCCGCAGTGCCCCTCCTGCCACGTGCTCCTTTGACCTTCTCAGAGTGGTGTGTGTAACTGAGACCTCCTCGCACACGCAAGATCAAAGTCAAAGTGACTTCCTGCTTGAGTGAGCATCGAGCCCTTGGTGCTAATCTTTGTTTACAATGCTGCAGAGGCAGTTAGTTAATTTCTGCATTCCTATTGGCAGGGCCAAGTCTATCCATACGAGACGTTAACTACCTCGCCTGGTATGCAGGCGATCGTGGGCTTGATTCTGACCCTGACGACTATATTTGGAGTTTGCATGTCTCCCTGTGGTCGCGTTGATTTTTCTCCGGGTCCTCCGGTTTTTCCCTCCACATTTAGAAACGTGCGTTTAGAGTATTTGGCTGCTATAAAAGTCCACATGATAAGCCACTTTGTTGAGCTATCATTTGTGATAGCCAGGTCACTTTTGAAAAAGCTACATAGCTCAGTGGGATTTACCTGGTAAAAGAATACATAGTTTTATAGTAAAAAAAAACCAGTTTTACAACTATTAACTTTCCCAGAATGGGCGTAATAATTTTAGCAACCCCAGAGGGAGGGATAAAGATGGGCTGAGTCAACCTCTAGCTGGGATCTGAACTCACTGCCTATGCGATTGCGAGCAGCTGGCTCCTCGATTGCGCACCACCTGTCCCGGAACTCGCGCTAATTGGCATTTTTTTGTTAACGTATACTATTTAAAATCAAATATCTCACGTGCAAAATCCTGTGACTTGGATATGTCTTCCTCTGCAAGGACGTTCAGTTATGTTGATTGACACGTGTAGTGACGATAAGGGTGTCGCTATGGTGTTAGCACCAGCCACTGTCATAAGAGTGCTACTGTGCATCTGGAACTTCTCTGGGGCCAGAATGAGTACGGTATGCGAACGGGCCCTAGGGGGCATAGTCCTGGTGGCGGCCTGAGAGAGGGCTAGTCAGGACATGGTAGTCTGGGTGAACCCGAGAGGGCATGTAACCGGGATGGGGTAGTGAGGGGGGCCCGAGGGGGGCTTGAGGGACACGTGACGCTTGGTCGAGATCCTTCAGGAAAGGTCTTGAAGGGGAAAGGTCACGCTCAGGATCATAAATGGGCAGTGCCGAGAGCGTTCTTGGCTCGTCTGTGGAATCATCCTGGGGTCCTGCGTCTCATCGTCTCCGGATCTTCGGTCTTCGCTCGGCATCGTGGGTCAGGCAGCATGTAAGCTGACTGACCCGTTCGTGTAGTAAATCCGCTACTCACGTAGTGAACCGTATAGTTATCACTTAGATGTTGAACCAGTTACGTTTAGAGTTAAGCTGTTGGGAAGCCGTTAAATAAACGTGTTGCCTCCAACTCCAGTGTGTGCCTCCGTACACCACACTACACATGTTCAGAGAAAATGCGTTTACCTATTTCTATTCAAAGGTTGCTCATGCACATACCCACCTCGACCAAAGCCTTTCCTTAAGACCAGGCATGGATTTTTTTTCCTTTTTAAAAACAGAAAAGAGACTGAATACCATCATGCCCTTAAAGGTGAAAAATACAACACTGTGCATGATATAAAACAGAGAATATAGCCAACAAAATAAATAATCAGACAATTTGCCTCCATGTGTCTGCCCTTCCACGTAAAACATAAATAGTATTTTTTGACATCTCATCAGCCATTTCTGCAAATTTGTTCAACACAAGCAAACTCTGGACCGATTTCAATATTCAGTGTCTCATCAGCAGAGCCAGGTTCGCTTGAACCAATCAATGCAAGCACACAAATGATTGCACACAGTTCCTACAACAGCAGCAAACGAACTTACACGAGAGTTGCAACACCGCGATTCACAATTGACGTTTCACTTGAGATCACGCGAGTAAAACGTGCGATGTACACACCTCCCCCTTCACCCGTCATGGCCAACTATATTGCATTGTCTCGTTAACAAACAAAAAAACGTTCCACTTTGTTACTGGGAAGCAATCTGCACACATTTAAAACATTGGGTATGGAAATTTGGCTGGTAATTACAGCCAGGATAATCAGACAGTTGCCAGAAGTGTGTTCCTCTTCTCTTCAACAAGACCGGTGCTGTTAAGAAGTGATAATTTAGCACGTTTGTTCAGCACGTGCAAACTTGATTAATTTACCGTGTCGGGTGGAGGAGGGTCCTCAACACACATATTACTCTTATCTATGGGACCATTTTTGGATACTGGCAACACATGCAATCATCATCAGGTACAAATGAAAGAAAAAACAAATCAAAACGTGGTATGCTATTATTTAATTTTTTTTTTCTTTCTACGTGACTTTACCAAAAGAACCAAAAAGTAATTCCTGCAGTCACGAAAGCTCCAAATGAAGTTTGAACCACCTCGACAGGGAGATTTTAAGTTTGCTTTCTCTCTCTGCCTGTGTCTCTGTGTTATTTCTCTCTGCTTGTGTGTCTGTCTATGTGGCTGTCTATGTGTCTCCGTGTCTGTGTTTTGTCTCTCTCTCATATTTAGCAATCTTTGGAAGAACGTAATCAACCAGGTAGGGTATTGACTGTTATATTAGCCGACTCTCTGTGTTGCATTGAATTCTATTTCTAAGTTTACTAGGTTTGTTTTCTCTTTCATTTGTACCTGATGGTGATTGCTTGTGTTGCAATCGAAACGTCGTATGCTATTATTTATTTTATTTTTTCTTTCTATGTGACTGTACCGAAAGAACCAAAGAGTAATTCCTGCAGTCACGAAAGCTCCAAATCAAGTTTGTATTTGTACTGTTCGCCTTTTGGCGTTCTCTGGTCTAACACTGGTGAGACAAGGTCATGAAGAATGCTGTCTAGTGTTGGCCAATCAGTTTCAAAGACAATACATATATTATCACAGCATGTTTGTTTGCATGTTTTGCCAATTATGTGTGGTTAATGCAGACTTGATGCCATTGAAAAAGGTTTCTAATTGTTGTTTAAACATCTTAACACCTCCTGTTTTATTGCCAGAAAGGGTAAAACCTAATTATTATTTTTCAGCATTTTACTCTTGCCATTTGAACCAAAAAGTCAATCATGGATCGTTAGATTGGTTGCAGAAGCTTGCATATTATATACGACTATAATGACAGCCGCAGCAGTGTACCCATCCTATAAGACCTGTTATATAACCGAACCCGCTATAATTATAGTATGCAGCTGCTTCACAATTTGGCAAGCCCCTACGTTCAATAACTTACTGCAGCCACAACCAATTGGCTATTTCCCCGTCATTTAAAATGTTCTCAAGTTACTTCTGATTGGTCATTCACATTTCCCTCCGTTTCATTAACAATTTTTGCATTTACATAAAATTTTGCATCAGACTGGCAATTCAGTTCCTCCCATCATTTATAACAATGAGAGTACAATCCATAGTACAACTTCTAATCTGCTTAATAATCTCACGTGACCTGTCATGGAATGGCTGTGTAACTGATCTAGATAAGGGGTATCAATGAAGCTTGGTTTTCTATTCCGTGCCAAAGCTTCTTTAACAATCATTACCGCTGCTGTTGCATACATCACAAATTCAGGTGGAGTTGGAATCCTGCTGCTGCTGTCATAGCCGGGATGAAACAACCAGTTCCTACAACACTGCAATGGATATAATTCAGAGTGGCGCAGCAGTCAGGGTGATTGATGATTCAGCACGCAGGTTTTTGCTCCAGTTGCTCGCTCACCAGGAGTCAGCTGCCTCCCTATCGGTCTTCTATCGCTACGACTGCCACTGTTACTGTTCCCGTGATCCTTACTCAATCTACCAGACTGTTTCGTCTCTCATCCATCACAGTGTTCAACCACCACACGGCAGGTCACAACAACGTACTACAAATACAAAGATCCCCCGGTATATTCTGAACAGATTGTTGGGGCAAGTGCTGTTTGTGAGCACCCATTAAGGCCGGCATGGCACACAAGGGGGTGGGGGCCAACACCATGCCCGGCCGCTTTTATCTCCCCAGTGGTGATGTTTGCATACCGCACCAGGTACTCATTTGAGGCCGAGTCGACCTAGGGAAGGCCCAGGACCGGTTCAGATAATCGTCACTGGTGTTTGCCATGAGCGGGAACCGAACTCAGGTCGCCGGTTTCGGAGCGCAGCGCGCTAACCGATGCCTCACTGCTCCCCACACAACTCACTGCACCCACTCACTCACACCCACTAATCCACTCAACCACTCACGTGGCACACTGCAGACCTCCTCATTTATCCGTCTGCTATTTCCCTCGCACTCTGCTCCACTTGGAAATCCACCTCCCCTCACCGCCTCTCTTCCTCCCAAAGCTATAAAAGATAAACATTTTGCTCAATTGCAAGAAAAAAACCGTGTTGCGCTATTATCCGTTACAATTTCCGATCCTACTGTTTGTTGCTGGTCATTTGATATTTTTTTGCACCTTAGGTGCCCTGTGCTCATTAAGTTGAACACGTAGTTGTAGTAGGCTTCTGCGACCAACACTATCCAAAATAGGTTTATTTTAGTACGCAAATATGAATGTTCCGTTAAACCCGCCACCACCTGACACAGTCAATTAGTAAGGTTTGTCACATAACCAAAATGTGCCAATTAGTTACTAGTTTAGCACACCAGTGTGTTAGAGAGTACACACAACTCTGGCTGTCACCTGATGAGGCTGGTTGTAATTATCGGCGAAACGTCACAGTACTCCAATTGGAAATGTTGCAGTGGGTTTACTCTCTAACACACCGGTGTGCTGAATTAGTAATGAATTGGCACGTTTCGTTTACGTGACAAACCTTACTAATTGGCCGTGTCGGGTGGTGGCGGGTTTAACGACGCATTTATATTTATGTGATCTAACCAAAACATAAAACCTCTTATGTTAAAAAAGTGACAGCGCAAGACAAGAAACCCCACTCCACTCCAAGGCAACAAAATTTACAACTCGGGATTGAAATGTACACGTGGGCGCACACAGCGGGGAAGGATCCAGTCCTCATTCCTCCGCTTAGGGCCTCTGATTTACGGCGTTAGAGCGTGCGAGACGAACCTCTACCCATTTGTGAACATGCACTCTCACTTGACCGGAAGTCGTGAGTGGGATAAAATAAACTTTAATTTGGCTTGGAACTCGGGTTACCACCTGCCTTGGCACCCTAACCGATCGGAAACGTTTTGGGAATAAAACCTTAAACCGATTGGAAACGTTTTGGGAATAAAACCTTAAACCGACCTTATCCTACTTTAATTTAACTTTTGGACTTCAGATTTTCATATCACCATCATATAAGTGCGATTACAATTTTATGTAATTGCTGTAAAGCTCTGCAGACTTTTAAATTTAACGTATTTTTTTCTTTCCCCCCGTTTAAAATCAGTGCCGTTTTGCACCCAACGCTTTGTGTGTGTGCGTGATTGCATCCTACTGGCCTCGTAGTCTTCTCTGTGCCGGTTGTACCGCGTTGATGCATGGCCTAACCAGGATTCACTTGTGGTGTAACCCGGACCCGTCGCAATTAAATGAGAATTTGTGTTCGGGTGGCAGCGTTTTGTACTGAGATCTGGTCCCAGTACTGTGCTGTACTGCACAGTTTTGATAACAGACCGAGCGATGACTGAGAAAACGGTCCTGGACTCGGTCGCCAGTAATTACAACTAGCTTCATCAGGCGATATACAGATTTAATGAAGCTAGTTGTAATTACTGGCGAAACGTCATACTCAGATTATAAATGTTGTCGCTTGGCTCTCCAAAACACCGGTGTGCTGTATTAGTGACGAATTGGCATGTTCTGTTTACGTGACAACCCTTACTAGTTGGCTGCGTCGGGTAGTGGCGAGTTTACCGACACATTCATATATTTACGCGATCTAACCCAAAAAAACTCGATTATGGATGATATTGTTCGCGAAAGCCTATGTGTTAAAGTGATTAACATCAAATAACCTGCTTTATGGAGTTTCAATTGTGGTTGTTCTTTGGATAGCATCGTCCCCACCATAGGAAAGTGGGATTTCAATCACTAGCTCAGAGCTGTAAGCAGAACGTGAGCACCAGTAGATTCAGTTGCTCATTCATAATCAATGTTTTTTGGTTAGATCGCGTTATATATAAATGTGTCGTAACCCTCCACTACCCGACACGGCCAATCAGCAAAAAAGTGTCACGTTGACAAAAGACAAATAGTTCACTACTTTAGCCCACCGGTGTGTTGAAGCGTGAAACCACAACATTTACAATTTTTGAGTACGACGTTTCGCTGGTAATTGTATCCAGCATCATCGAGCAATTCGCCAGAATGATTGTAAATGTTGTGGTTTCACGCTTCAACACACCGGTGGGCTAAAGTAGTTAACTATTTGTCTTTTGTCAACGTGACACTTTTTTGCTGATTGGCCTTGTCGGGTGGTGGAGGGTTGCGACACATTTATAAATAACGCGATCTAACCCATCACTTGATACAGAAAATCTAGCTGTGACGGTCCCACCTGATGACGGAGACTTGTGTTGCCTCTGAAACGTCGTGATTTTTTATTATTTTATTTCTATTATTAATATTCATTTCATTTTTTTCCTACATGACTTTACCGAAAAAACTAAGAGTATGAATCCTTGCAGTCACGAAAGCTTCAAATCTAGAATTAACCCAAAAACGTTGATTATGAATAATATTGGTCGCGAAAGCCTCAGTTGCTCATTTTGAGCAGAAAGTGGCTCTTGTTTAGTCAGGGAAGCTTAAACCGAGTCTCAGGAGTATCTTTCAGGAGGGTCCAGCACTGAGGGTATCGCTTGAAGTGCGGAAGGCACTTGCTGGCAGGTCACAGGGCAGGCCCAGGTGCTATGGGTGAATAGCGCGATGGTGACTGGCTGGCAGATGCACCGCCTGCACTCCCCACTGTGCCACCTCGCTGGTGTTTTAGCTGCCCCGGGGCTCTCCTTGCACACAACGAACACAATTTGCCTCCTTCCAATATCTGTTCTCTCTCATTCCTGCACGGCAACCACGGGATCGTCGATTAACGTCCACTGTGGGTGAAGCAGATGGCGTGCAGTGTTTTACGGTTAAATGCAACTGCAGCATTCACCAGGGCAGCCTATCCGATTCGACCAGTGAAAACAACCATCTGCAAAAAGGGGCGAATGTATTATAGTTGGGCCGTGTTATTGCCCCTCCCTTAAAAGGCAAACGTGCAGCCCTGCAATTGCTAGGAAAGGTTATGAGCGTGAATAGTTATGAGTTTGAATTGTTATGAGTGTGAATGGTTATGAGTTTGAATTGTTACGAGTGTGAATAGTTACGAGTGTGAATAGTTATGAGTTTCAATTGTTATGAGTGTGAATGTTATGAGTTTCAATTGTTATGAGTGTGAATGGTAATGAGTTTGAATGGTGATGCGCAGCATAGAGTCCAGCATTTGGGTGACCTATGAAGAAAACAAGAATGCCTTGAGGTTGAGTGTTTTATGTCTTTATTTTATTTATTAAAATATCCCACCGGGAAAGCCCTTGAAACGGAACATGTCGTTTGCAAGGGGTGCCAGGGGTGTCATTTGACACGTACGCAGCAAACACTAACTGACACGTATACACACAGACAGCAAACACCTATTGACACGTATACACATACACAGCACACTTACTGACACGTATATACGTACACAGCAAACACTTACTGACACGTATACACGTACACTGCAAACACTTTCTGACACGTATACACATACACAGCAAACACTTACTGACACGTATACACATACACAGCACACTTACTGACACGTAAACACATACAGCAAACACCTACTGACACGTATACACGTACACAGCACCACACTTACTGACACGTATACACGTACACAGCAAACACTTACTGACACGTATACACGTACACAG
>CM025668.2:1088696-1109046 GCA_014621495.2 Entosphenus tridentatus
ACCTGGCCAGTGAATTAAGACATGTACATCGGGCCCTCAGGATGAACAGATACTCTGACCGCACCATCCACCAAGCTGTTTCTCCCACCATACAGAAACAGCCACTTGAAACTCCGGTCAAAACTATCACGTTGCCATACATAGCAGGCGTGACCAAAAATATCTCCACAATTCTAAACAAACATAAGATCCAAGTCCGATTCAGTACAGTACATATAATCCGTGATCTAATTCCATCTGTGAAGGATGTCATTCCTGACTTGCAATACCCTGGAGTCTATAAACTGAGTTGCAGCTGTGGTGATTGTTACATTGGGGAAACAAAACGTCATATCTCTGATCGTGTCCGCGAGCACAAGTCAGATCTGAAACACAACAAAATTGAGTCTTCCGCCGTTGCCGATCATTGCTACAACGCTGTGGGTTCTCATGAGATTGTCTTTTCCGAGACCAAGGTGTTCTGCAAACCTTCTGGCTACCATCAAACGTTTGTACACGAAGCCATCAAGATATATAAACACAGACATAACTTCAACCGTGATGATGGGTACAAACCGAGTAATCATTGGAAAGATCGTATTAACCATGCAAAAAAGATTTAACTACACATATTTGGACCATCTTATTTGACAGGTACTATTCTACTTTACAGTGTTGACATCCCCAGCGTTTAACAGCACTCTCCTTTTTGTATTTGGATTGTCAACCAACAACGGGTAAAACATCAACATGTGCACCTATTGTTCTCTTAGCCCCGCCCACCCCCCCAACACGTTCCAGTCATTGGCCTGCACATTCAGATAACCCCTCTTCCCTCCACTTGTATTTAAGAGCTTGTCTCTTGGAATTTTGCCTCACTTGAGACAGTAAATCTAGCTGTGACGGTCCCACCTGATGACGGAGACTTGTGTTGCCTCCGAAATGTCGTGATTTATTATTTTATTTTTATTATTATTTCTATTATTGTTTGTTTTATTATTATTTATTTTTACCTACGTGACTTTACCAAAAAAAACCTAAGAGTATGTGTGGGGGAAGGACAACAAACTAAACACAAAAAGTCGTTCAAAATACATTAGTTTTCAATCCAAATTTAAAAGTGCATAGCTCCAGTGGCTTCCTAATATCGGAAGGAAAAGCGTTCCAGACGGCCACAAAAGCGCATATGAAATTGTATGATGCGGTAACTGTCATTGTTCGATGGCCAGCCAAAAGCCGCTGTGAGGATGACCGGAGTTCGGGTGATGATTGATGTTCCTTGACGAGATCAGCATGGTATTGTGGTTCATTTGTAGCAAGCACGTTGTGTGGAATGAGTGCGACCTTATAATGTATTTGTTCAGCAACCGCAAGCCAATGCAGCTTGATGAGCACTGGACAGACACGGTCGGATCTTACAGTACTCGTCACGACACATGCTGGAGAATGCTGTACACTCTGCATCTGGGTAATGTTTTTGCCAGACGTCATGTAGAGTGGTGAGTTGCAACAATTGAGCGTTGTCGATAATATTCTCTATTGCCATAATGCGCAAGAATAGAAGTTCAACAGATAGTAAAGAAGCAGACGCCTTCTTTCCATATCTGTCCCTCCAGATACAAAATTAAAGTATTTCTTCACATCCCATCAATCATGCAGCTGCCTTCTGGACCGGTTTCAATAGTCAGTGCCAATATTGATGAATGTAACATCTTGTTGAGTCCAAATGAGGATGGAACCGGTCTACACTTGTGTCTGTCTCTGTCTGTCTGTTGTTGAGTGGATCGTAAAAATGACAAAACGACCACGCATGCAGTTATTGTGAACTGGTGTTCAGGACAAGGCTGAGTGTTTGTTACACACCTAACTAAACAATTTTTATCTTACCAAATACGTCCCATTGAGCTATATAGTTCGTTTTCAGAAGCGACCTGGCCACAAATGAGAAAATCCACGCGACCACGGGGAGAGAGAACATGCAAACTCCAAATATACAGGTTTCAAGCTTAAGGGTCGGGATCGAACCCACGACCTCCTGTATACCAGGCAATACCTCCATTTTTGTATTGTTGGATTCGCTTTCAGCTGCATTCGTGTTTCTGCTATGGTTGGGTTTCTTGTCATGTGCAGATTTTATTTTTTCGTTGTGCGAGAGGTTAAACCAATGCTGGTGAACAGACGTTCATTAATGTCAGGACGCTTGCTCTCTGATAGGTATTGGGTTCGTGTTTTGGCGTATACACACACAGAGAACTCATCTTCTTCGATATCGCGGATCCCCTTATGTACGGGGTTATCTGCGATTTTACTCCCGATATCTGTGGGGTAAACAATTTTGGGTAATTGTTTAGGATGGATATCCACAGTGGAGCAGTGCGAGGAAAGAATCAGAGAGAGAGAAGTGAAGCAAGTGAGTGAGTTGGTGGGTGGGTGTGTGAATTGAACGTAGTGTGATGGATACGACGAGACAGTCAGTGGCTGGTAGACTGAGTCCTCAACATGGGTGGAGGAATCAATTAGCGACGTTCACGGGAGAAAAACAAAACGAGCAATCGTGGTAGTAGTGATAGAAGAGCGATGGGGGAGGGACACACAGGGCAAGAGTGTGGTCTAGAAAAACCTGTGCCTGGCATGATTTAGGTGAGCTGTGAAAAATAAGTATGGGATCAAAAGTAGGCTGTTCAGCAGGGCTGCTTCACACACACACACATCCCCGCCTCTGCGCTCAAGGCGAAATTTAAAATGCAAGACTTGCGCAAATGTTTTAACTTCATGGACCTCTTTCAATTTCTTGTGCATGTGTCTTCTCCAAAAACTACACACAGGCAGTCCATCGCTTAACTTTTCGCCTCCAAAAGGGATCCCATGGTTTCCACTATCGTTACAACGTTAATTAACGGTAGGTTTATGTTATGCACGCGGGTGCCAATATAGGCCAATCCGAGCGCTCGTAAGTGGGCTAAGCGAGCCTCAGCCAATCAGCGACGCCTATTTATGAGTATTTCGACCTCGATTGGCTTTGTTTACATGTTTTATGATTTGAAAACATGAAGTGATTTTGACATGTAATTGTGAAACATGTAATACCTACATTTGATTAACAGTTATTTTGGTTAATAGTAGTTTCCATCGAATGGATTAAAAACGTTAACCGAGGGACTACGATTGTATATTCAAAATATCTCTGCTTTGTGCAGATCATCGGCTAAAAAGGAACTGCATGCGTGGCCATTTTTTTGTTTGTTTAGACACCAACTGAAAGAGTTGAAAAAATGTGGCCACATCCTAACAGGCAGCATTGAAATAGACACAGAGCTAATGAAAATAAGAACAGTTTTGACCCTTTCTGGCAATAAAGTGAGCAAAGATCGTGCTGCTCGCAGCAAACATCGCAGCTGTCGCGATTTTCACCTGAAGATGGGCGCTTGTGTTGCGTTCTAAACGTCGTGATTTATTTTATTTCTACCTACGTGACTTTACCGAAAGAACCAAAGAGTAATAAAACATTTGTTAAGATGTTCAAACACCAAATAGGTACCTTTTGCAAGGTATCAAAATTCATACTTGTGGCAAAACGTGCAAACAAAGTGCTTTGGTAATATATGTTTGCCTTTGAAGCTGATTGGCCTACATCAAAAGACAGCGTTCTTTATGACATTGTCTCACCAGTGTTAGACCACAGAACAATACAAAAACAATGCAATTATCAAAACACTTATAGCTCAGGTCGAGCAGCCATACCTATGGGACGTTTTTGGCAGTATCACAATTAGCACGGTTGGCAACGTATGGTGCGAAAGAAGTTCAATATAAGTACTAACTGCTATACACTATATCAAGGCCGTAGCCATGGAGTCAACATTGGGGGGGGGCCCAAATCTTCCAGGGGGTCTCCCCCCAGAAAACAATCTAAATTTAAAAACTCATTTCCTGCCATGTCCTGCCTAACATATAAAAAAATTCACTAACACATGAGATGGACTTTTTTTTACAGTAATGTATAATAGTGTATTGTATTACATTGCTATTTTTTCTTTTTAACCTTTTCTTGTTTCATTGTATGTGTAGTGGGTTTGAATTAGGTGCACACACACAGCTTGGAGGCAACACTATTTATTAGAACAGTAAGTAAAATAACACTGTACATAAGGTGGTGACCACTTCCTCAACTCACTAACACTCTGGAACACTATACAACGTGACCCAGGCAGGCAACGGGCAGAGGTCGCAAACGGGTTTTGATTCCTTACCCGTACCCGTACCCGGCCGCACCAGGGTCGCAAACGGGTACCCGTACCCATACCCGGCCGGACCCGTACCCTACCCGTACCCGGCCGGGTACGGGTAGGGTACGGGTATCTGATTGCGACCTCTGGGATGAAGCCATGTTGCAGGCGCAGGTGGGTTGATTCTAGGAACTTGAATTGTGAGAAGAGACAAGACGTTGCGAAATGAGTGACAAACGGTGACTCACCAGTGACTCACGGCCTACCCGTACCCGTACCCGGCCGCACCAGGGTCGTAAACGAGTACCCGTACCCGGCCGGGTACAGGTATCCGGGTATCGGGTAGGGTACGGGTATCCGGTTGCGACCTCTGGCAAAGGGCTGCCTGGTCACGGACGACGACCCGGGACTTGAGGACCGATGATGGCGTCTTCACTTCGGGGTTGAACAGCCCCGCTCTGCGTTCACACCCCGCTTATCCCCGCTCCGGCGTGGCCGGCTCCACCCAGGCCACGCCTCCCTTCCCAGGCCACGCCTCCCTTCCCCCACCTCTGGGAAGGTCCGGGTCCTCCACCACATGACCCCCAGGCACCCCCTTCAGGCCCCCAGCCCTCGTACAGACCGACACATGAGTGACGTCCTATGTCACTACATCTGTAATGGCACAGATTAGGGATTAATAACGTACAACCATAACCATAATCATATAAACAGAAATCTATGCATTGTTATATGAAGACAAGTCCAGATATTGTGGACAATGTTTAGCAAATTGTTGTTTTTATTTACATATTTACAAGTAAACTTGGGTGGGAAGCAGGGGCGTTTGCTCTGCTCTGCTCTATCTTCTCCTCTCTAGCCATCTCTCCTCTGGTCCTATATTCTCCTCTCTTCTCCAGTCATCTCTTTTCCTCTCCCCTGCTCTGCAGTCTTTTCTGCTCCTTTCCTTAGCTCTCCTCTCCTATCCTCTCATCTCATCTCCAGGCAATGACAAGTGTTTTGACTTGCCATTCTTCAAGCAAAGGATCCAAAGGTCTTTTGCACCTATCGTTGACACTGATAAAAGACTGGCATATTCTTTCAAGGTCCAGTCTGTCCAGTGTGTCCTGGTGCACGTGATACATGGCCACATTATTCAGCCTTGTTTGACTCATTGAAGATCTAAGCTATGTCTTAAGCCTCCTCAGGGCACGAAAAAACTCCTCTCAGCCTCAACAGAGGAGGCAGGGACGACCAGCAGAAGCCTTACTAAAGCTTCCACCTGACTGAAGAGACCTCTCACCGCACAATTTCCCTAATAATGCTAGCAACATCTGAGCTCGTTTGATATGTGTAATTAGCCCCAAACATGGCCAGCTTCACCTGCAGTATTGAATCATATTCAGGATACTCATCTACCACCTTGTCCATGTCTCCGCGTAGCAGCACATTTTCAAGCTGCTGCAGCTTGTGGAATCCAGCTTGATCAAACCTCTCTGAATTGAGTATTCACTGTGTCCAAGGCATTGTAGAATTGGGCTCTGTACAAAGACTGGGCATCTGGATGGATATGGGCTGCAGCCTGACCGGTGTAACACTTCGTAGGTTTGCAGATATGAGGCATATGAATAGGTTGTAGGTCCAACTTTATTGCCATAGCAGATGCTTTTGTGAACAAGAGATCAAAGTGCTCCTCGGTTCACTTGTTCTGCATGCTTGTTTTGACATGGTCCACAGCCTCCAACATGCCTGAAACAGTCTGTTTCCCAAGCTGCAGGGAGGTGTTCAGGCACTCCAAATCCCCCATCAGGTCTCCAGCCATTACAAGGCCGAGCACAGTGTTCCCTTTTAGAGATGTTCCATGAAGACCATTGGCCTTAGTTGAAGAGTCAGATGAGCTGCATGATGCCATTTCTTCAAGGGCTGTCAGCACTGACTCATACTGGCTGAGAACTGAGCGGATGGCAGGAGTGCGAACAGTCCACCTGGTGGGACAGAGGTTTCAACGAGGTGAAACCATGCTCTGGTTTTGCAATGTCCTGGAAAATCACCTTAAATTTGCCAGACTGATTAAAGAAGCTTCCCAATTCATGCACCAGACCCATTGATTATCTTACTAGTGGAGAGGCTACACATGCAGCCTGCATAACTAAGTTCACGCAGTGTTGACCACAGTGACAATACATAGCCAGCGGTTGTTCTTTCCTTAAAATGGCTTGCACCCCCTGCAATCGTCCAGCCATATTTGCGGCACCATCATAGGTTTGTCCTCGAAGTTGGGACAGAGGAAGGCCTAGACGCATCATCACATCACATGCCATCTTGACCAATGGCGGAGCCAGGCTTTTCAGGTAGGGGAGGCAACCCCCCCAGCAATGAAAAATGAGAGAAGTTGTTAGTAAGGACTTGTCCCTTGCTTTTCGACGCGTGTGCGGCCATAGCGCAGCCATCGATCGAGGTTCGAATTCGAACCATGTGTGATCAGCATCGCGCTCGCTGAAGGTATGCCTTCAGGGAATTCGTGTACTGTATACTCAACTGTGCACAATTCTGTAAGTCAATAATAACTATATTCTTAGGTTTTTTCGGTAAAGTCACGTAGGTAAAAAATTTAAATTAATAAAAGTAAAATAAAAATAAAATAAAAATCACGACGTTTTGGAGGCAACACAAGCTTCCGTCTTCAGGTGGAACCGTCACAGCACGATAGCTGTATCAAGTGAGAGAAATTCCAAGAAAACAGTCCTTGTATATATATACTGGTTGAGGGTGGGAGGAGCCAAGGTAGGCCCTGAATATTATTTTTGCGAGGTTCGGTGCGGCTGAAGCACGTTGTTAGGAATGAGCCTTTGTTGTGTAAACTAGGTGCGGATGATGTAAAGGTGCGTGTAAAAGGGACTGAGCCTTTTTGTTATGTAGAGGTGATGCGGCTGAAATCGCTGCCAGGAAATGAGTCTTTGTTGTGTAGAATGGTTGACTGAGCCAATTGTTATGTAGAGGTGGTGCGGCTGAAATCGCTGCCAGGAATGCTCCAAATATGTGTAGCTAAATCTTTTTTGCATGGTTAATAACATATTTCCAATGATTACTAAGTTTGTACCCATCATCACGGTTGAAATTATGTCTGTGTTTGTATATTTGGATGGCCTCGTGTACAAACCTTTGATGGTAGCCAGGAGGCTTGCAGAGCACCTTAGTCTCGGAAAAGACAATTTCATGAGAGCCCACAGCGTTGTAGCAATGATCGGCAACGGCGGAAGACTCAATTTTGCCGTGTTTCAGATCTGACTTGTGCTCGCGGACACGATCAGAGATATGACATTTCGTTTCTCCAATGTAGCAATCACCACAACTGCAACTCAGTTTGTAGACTCCAGGGTATTGTAAGTCAGGAATGACATCTTTCACAGATGGAATTAGATCACAGATTTTATGTACTGTACTGAATCGGACTTGAATCTCATGTTTGTTTAGAATTTTGGAGATATTTTTGGTCACGCCTGCTATGTATGGAAACGTGATAGTTTTGATCGGAGTTTCATGTGGCTGTTTCTGTATGGTGGGAGAAACAGCTTGGCGGATGGTGCGGTCAGAGTATCCGTTCATCCTGAGGGCCCGATGTACATGGCTTAATTCACTGGTCAGGTGGTGGTCAGAAATGCCATGAGCTCTGTGGTATAGGGTTTTGATGAGATAATTATTTTGAGATGGGTGGTGGTGGGAATCAGGTTTTAAGTAGGAACCTGTGTGGGTGGCTTTCCTGTAGACAGAATGTCCCAAGGATCCGTCAGGTCTCCTCTCAAACAGAATATCTAAGAATGGTAGTTTACCATCTTTCTCCACTTCCATGGTGAATCTGATGGATGGGTGTCTGGAATTGATGTGGTCCAAGAAGTGGTTCAATGCTGGGAGGCCATGTGGCCAAATGACGAAAGTGTCATCCACATACCTCTTCCACAGGGAAGGACACAGGGTGGATGTCTGGATGGCGTCTGTCACCAGTTGTGGTGATTGCTACATTGGAGAAACGAAACGTCATATCTCTCATCGTGTCCGCGAGCACAAGTCAGATCTGAAACACAGCAAAACTGATTCTTCCGCCGTTGCCGATCATTGGTACAACGCTGTGGGCTCTCATGAAATTGTCTTTTCCGAGACTAAGGTGCTCTGCAAGCCTCCTGGCTACCATCAAAGGTTTGTACACGAGGCCATCCAAATATACAAACACAGACATAATTTCAACCGTGATGATGGGTACAAACTTAGTAATCATTGGAAAGATGTTATTAACCATGCAAAAAAGATTTAACTACACATATTTGGAGCATTCCTGGCAGCGATTTCAGCCGCATCACCTCTACATAACAAAAAGGCTCAGTCCCTTTTACACGCACCTTTACATCATCCGCACCTAGTTTACACAACAAAGGCTCATTCCTAACAGCGTGCTTCAGCCGCACCGAACCTCACAAAAATAATATTCAGGGCCTACCTTGGCTCCTCCCACCCTCAACCAGTATATATGTAGGGCTTGAGTATAGTGTGCCACGCATCCCCCGCCTCTGTTGCTATGCAAGCAAGCACAGTACAGTGGGGTGATGTGAGGCAATGGTTGTTGTTGTGGCTTTAGGTGAAGTGGATCGTTAAGTGTTGAAACAGGTGTCAGGGTAGCCGGGAGTACACAGGCCAGTGATTGGCTGGAAAGGTAATTGGGCATTAGCTGGCGTTGCTCTGGCGGCGAAAACAAGGCCACGTGACACGGGGGGCCAGGGGGCGAGCGATAAGCGGGGGATAGAGATAATTAAGGTAGATTAATTGGTGTGGGGATATAAGCCAGAGCGCAACGGAGAGACGGGAGTCTTGTACGAGTCGGCGTCGTGGATGGAGCTGCAGCAACGGTGCCCGGGGAGTCGCAGAGCAGGTGATAGCAGAGTAAAGCGTAGAGAGACAGTGATAGCGGAGTAAAGCGTAGAGAGACAGTGTTAGTGGAGTAAAGCATAGAGAGACAGTGGTAGCGAGAAAGCAGTGAGCAACCAGGGTAGCCATGCATCGGAAGGATGCAGTGTAGGAGAAACCGTAGAGACGACAGGCGTAGTGAGAGTGAGAGAGAGACGCGGAGCGACGCGGAGCGGAGTGAGGGCACGGAGAGACGCGGAGCGGTGGCGCAGCGGAGGTGGACTCTAAGAGGAAAATAAAGAGGAGAGAAAGACAACCCTTGTACGAGTCCTACATATATACAAGGACTGTTTTCTTGGAATTTCTCTCACTTGATACAGCTATCGTGCTGTGACGGTTCCACCTGAAGACGGAAGCTTGTGTTGCCTCTGAAACGTCGTGATTTTTATTTTATTTTACTTTTATTAATTTAAATTTTTTACCTACGTGACTTTACCGATAAAACCTAAGAATATGAATCCTTGTAGTCACGAAAGCTTCAAATCTTTAATCAATAATAACTGCTTTGCCGTACATATTGCCAATTATGGACTCAGACTATTGTCCTATCATCTCAGAGTCCGTGGCACGTAATAATATGCTACACAGTGGCAGTGGGGGTCGCAAAATGCCGATTTATTACTAATAAACCCCAATTATTCGATCAAAATTAAGGATTTCGATCGGATCATGGGGGGGCACGTGCCATCCCACCCCCTCCACTGGCACCGCCAGTGATCTTGGCTATATTTTGCCCTGTCGTTGATGACAATTCGTAAAGTCCCAGGAATTATTCCTTTGGTTGTAGATCTGCATCTACAAAGTGCAAACATATTGACTCCTGCTCAACTCCTGATATATCCTGGGTGCCATCAATGATAAGTGCGAACTGGACCAGTGGCATTGATGTTATTTCTGACAATTTATTTGACGATTGTATTGCCCACCAGCTTAAAAATTTCGTTTTGCATTTGGGGACTGGTGAAATCAAAGTGACCTTTCAGCTCGGTGGTCAACTCTGCATCACCCTCTGCCTTGTACTTTAGAATCTGGCTGAAATTCCCACTCTCCTTATCAACGTCTCGAAAAGCCAGACCTTGCCGTGCTAAGTACTTCACACCCCCAACAACCTTCATAAGATTTCTCCTCGCTTGTTGCTGCTGTCTTTCAAGCTCACATGAAAGTTGCACATTAACAGGTTTGGGTACCCGAATCCGAGTTATCACAGCTACTTTGTGACACTTGTTGTCTTCATGCGCACTAAATTTCGCCAGTGCCTTCTTCCAATTTTTAAAGCCAGTCTTGACAAAAGCTGTATCTGCTTTTGATGCAAGCTTAGACTTTTGTGTTGCAAAGTATTTAGCACAATAGAAACAGAGGACCTCCTTTAAGGAGGGGCTGTAAGGAAGCCAAGTATAATCTTTAAACCATTTCTCCTAAAAGAAGAGTGTCCTATTTGATAGGCTCTGTCTAGGTATGACATTTGGCTGATTTGGGCGAGGTCCAAGCTTGTCCCCTCCCTCTCCTGCACCTTCATCTTCGTTTGCCTGTCTGCTCTCTCTATTATTGTCTCAAACTCACTCTCCCTGCTTGATTGTATTGTCTGAAATACAGATGAGAAGTCATACTTAGAGGAATATCTCAGCTTCAATTAACATTAGGATTAGACTGTTGTAATGTCATTATTCAGTCTTAACCATCAATATTTGCTCCTTTTCTCACTCACCTCCATGTCACCTGCTCTCCCTGCTCTGTCAGCATCCTCATGCTCTCTCTTTCCCTCTCTCTCTCTTTACTCTAAATGCACCAGAGTGAACATTAAATAAATATTATCAATAAACAAGTGGTGTTTCTTGCCATGATGTTCAGGAATGAATTAATAACCATGTCTGATCCTAATGGCAATTATTATATCGTGAAACACCGACTCATCTATTGTACTACTGTATACTTCCATCATCTGACTGGTACTCATTTGCTCACTGCTCTCAACTTACTTTCCTTCTTTTCTGAGGCTGCCCAAAAAACTGACGAATGTTACTGCCACCCTTCCTCTTGCCCATGATTGACACTCACTGTGAATGAAAGCTGACTGGAATAAAACTGCTTGCACTTAAATCAAAGAAACACTAATTATGCTATTTATCATAAGCAAGTACAGATATACACTACACAATACGATACGAATATGCAATAAATGAAAGCTACGACTGTCGACAAATATTACACATGCACATAGAGCCACACACACACAGCGACTCACACACACACACATTGACTTACAACAACCGCCGTTCGCCACGAAGTGGCGGTGACGTCACCACGACGCTTGTGCCAGGCCATGTGCACCTTGAGGCCACGTGAAGTGTCGAACGCCCGCTGGCAGGAGGTCACGGGGCAGACCCAGGTGCCACAGGTCGACTGAGATGACTGGCTGATGCACCACCTGTGCCCCCTACTGTGCCAACTTGCTGTGCTTTAGCCACCTGGCGCTCCACTCATTGTTGAGCGTAGCTCCTCCACCCTCTGTTGTTGTTGGAGGGCGACTGCCTCCAACTGCCCAGCAGCGTCTTTCACGAGTCTCATCCACAGAGGCCGATCTTGACACCGCTGGTACCAGTCATCGGCAAGTCCACTCAACTCCACATCCTCCTGTAACACATCACTCCATCTCTTCTCTAGCCTGTGCCATGCCCGTTTAACCCCCTCTATCCAGCCAAACAAAAGCTGTTTAGGCATGCGGTGACTGGGCATGTGCAGGCTACATGACCCAGCCAATGCATCCTTGCCTGCCGGAGGAGCTCACCGATGGGACGTTGCCCAGATCTTTCAAAGATTTGTGAGCTCCTCACACAATCCAGCCTGGTTAAACCCAGGATAAATCGTAGGCAGGCCAGCCTAAATGTTTCCAATCGGCGAAGATGTTCCATTAGAAGGATCCACCTTTCGCAAGCGTAGAGAAGGGAGGGAATGACCGTGGCTGAGAAGACTTAAAGTTTCGTGCGGAGCGACAGACCAGGTTGCTTCCACACAGCGTTACGCAACCGATGAAAAGATAATGGGGCTCGCCTGATTCTGAGTGAGACCTCTGCTGTCAAACTGGAGCCGGTCATGAGTACACTGCCCAGGTATGGGAAACTCTCCACTCTCTCCATAACTGCCCCATTAACGATTGGGAGTTGTGGGGGTGGAGTGTCCGATGGTACAAAATACCCAGGCAGGTGCACAGTTTTGGTGGGGCTGATGGTAAGGCCTCACCTCTTGGTGGCAAGCTCCAGTTTCAGCAGCAGCACCTCCAACTGCTCCTTTGAGTGAGCGGCAATTACCAGATCATCGGCATACATAACGTGGTTGAGCAATAGGGAGCTATCCCTTGACCGCACCCGGGCATCGATCAGCCTCCCATTGTATCTGTATCAAATAGAAATTCCTCCGGTACAGCTATTGAAGGCTTCACGAACAACGTGGTCAAAATATATGTTAAATAATGTGGGAGCCAGAAGACATTCCTGTCGCACCCCAAGGTGTACAGGGAATGTTTCTGACTCCTGGCCACGTAGTTTTACCCGGGCCCGCTCACCATCATGAAGGTCCTTAATGAGCATGAGCAGAGGGTCAGGGACTCCGAAAGCATGAAGAACAACCCAGAGCCCAGGCCTATTGATGGTATCATAAGCCTTAACCAGGTCAATAAAGCAGAGATGTAGGTCTTGTTGGAATTCCCTACACCTCTGCTGGAGCAGACGGACAGAAAATATGGCATCTGTGCAGGACCGCCCTTTCCTGAAACCGCATTGGGGCTCCGCAAGCCTCTCCTCAGTGTGCCTAGCAAGGCGATATTGAATAATCCTTGCCAGGACCTTTCTCGGCACACTGAGGAGAGAGATGCCCCTGTAGTTGTTACAGTCTGTGCGGTCCCCCTTCCAGTCCTGCGGAATCTGTCCAGTGGTCCAGACTATTGTTATGATGTCATGTAGGGCAGTCTGCGCACAAACGCCACCCTCCCTCAGCATTTCGAGATCATCGCTGCCCGGTGCCTTTCCTGTTCTCAGACTCTGGATCGCCTTCAGTACTTCCTCAACAGATGGCACCTCAGCCAGCCACTCACAGGGGGTGACTTCTTCCTCCAATATTTGAGGCACCGCAGCCTCAGCAGGGTCATCCCCACTTTGTCCCATGATGTTTTCCAGGCTGAGGGATTTCCCCTCCCCCAGGACCTTACAGAAATGCTCAGAAAATCTGCAAACCTGTTCCTGGGGGTCAGAGATTGGATTACCGTTCTTTCCCCTAATGATGGTAATAGGTGTGGCGCTTCAGGTTCCTTTTTTTATGGAATTAAAGAGCAATTTGTGATCGTGGGCTACTGAGGCAGACTCCATCTCCTCAGCAACCCGTGACCACCACCCATTCTTGCAGCTCCTCACGGTTCTCCGAACCTCAGAGCGAAGACTGCGGATAAGCCTCCTCATTCTCTGACGTGGGATGCTGTAGCCGATGAGAGTGAGCCTGTCACTTTTTCTCAGCCAGCTTGAACACCTTCTCTGTCAGCCAGGGTCTCTGGGGAGGTCTGGACCGTGGACCCAAAGCAGCCATTGTAGCTGCATGAGCCACAGTCCTAAACCTTGCCCATTTCCCCTCAACATCAGGAGGAGTGGGGGACGATACCAACCCCAGCTGCAAGTGAGTGATGATGAAATTCTCGCTTGCAACTTTCATCAGCTAGCTGAGACCATGCCACTAAGGGTTTGAATGGGGTCCTGGGTGTACACCCACCAACGGAGTGGAAGAATAGTAGGCGCATCTTACAGATGACAAGTCGATGGTAAGTGGGCAGATCAGCTCCACGGTAGGTCCTGGTGTCAAGCACATGGGCCCGCATCCGCTGTTCCGTCACTATGTAGTCCAGCAGATGTTCTTGCTTGGACCTGGCATGTATCCATGATGTGGTGTGGATGCGCTGATGCTGGAACAGCGTGTTGGTAATTACAAGCCCATAGGCTGCACAAAAGTCTAGCAGCCTCCTGCCATTGTTATTGAGCTGATCTGGCCCATGCCTTCCAATCACTCCAGACCAGGTGCTAGCATCATGACCAACTCGGGCATTGAAGTCACCCAACAAGATGACTCTATTCCGAGGGGCTACTTTAGCTAGCACCTGTGACAGGAGGTCATAAGAAGGCATCTGACTCATTGGCCTTGCCTGCATCCCTCCACAGCTGTTCGTCTTCAGTGGGGGCCTAAGTAACCACGACCACCACTCCTCGCCTCTGGTTGATGGGAAGGCGAGTCCAAAGTAGCCTGGGGCTTACAGCTTCCCACACCTCACCGCCACGCTCCCACGCCCCCTTCATTCTTTTATTCAGAAGAGCCACACCCTGTTGTTTGGCAGTCTCCTGCCCCGAGTAGAGGACTGTCCACCCCTCATGGTGGCAGGAGACAGAGCCAGTCCACCGGACCTCCTGAATGCCACAGAGATCCAGGCGGTACCGGTCCAGCTCCCGACAGAGGAGTGGCAGCCTCTCCTCCACAGTGAGCATTTGAACATTCCACATGGCCACACAGTGTTTTTTTGTTGTTTCTGGAGGAGCCCCGAGGGTAAGGATTCAGTCTCCTGGCTCCGCCAAATAGGGTTTGGCCAGGAGACGTCATAGACGCCTGTCCCCCCGGGGCCTCCGGCACAAGCTTATTTATAAAATTTTGTGGTCGTGATTTAGTGGTAATTAATTGAAGGTGGAGGGGTTACCAGCCCCTCGCACCCGTCCAGAGCCCCCATTTAGCCACTGTAGTGGTTACAAATGCCATGAGAGGAAAGGCCAATCAGAATTGGCCCTCCCCCCACGGCACTGCCCACGACAGCGTTGCCCGTCCGACACCACAAGGAGGTAGGGGGTTGTTTTGCTGGACCCACACACGGATGTACACATACCCACATCGTGGCAGTAACGCACATCGACTCACATGCACACAAGGACAAAGACGCACACGTTAATATTTTTATACTTAGCAACTTAATTTTTTAATATTAGTTTTCTACACACAAACATTATTATTTTAATATTTCCCAAATTGTTTTTTAAATAGAACTTTTCTATCTACATGAGTTTAGTGAAATAAGCAAGAAAATATCACTTACTTAACATTGCCATGATGAGGCCTAGTACCGTGCAGAGCCCCCGACCTCGCCTAGATTGCCCAGCCGGCCAAGGTGGCCTTGCACTATATACTACACTACTATACACTACATTATACACCACACTATAAACTACTACACTACTATACACGATATTGTACACTACTATACGCTACATTACTATACACTTCGATTTGCACAGTTGGCTATGTACGGTGTGAAAGACGTTCAACATACATATGTACTACTATACACTAAACTATACACGACACTATACGATACAACACACTATACTATACACTACTAGACACTTCAATACTATGCACTACACTACACACGAGACTATACTCTACACTACTATACACTACATTACTATACACTACGATATACTCTGATTAGCACGGTTGGCTACGTACGGCGTGAAATAAGTTCAACATACACACGCGGTGGACACTGAAGATCCCGTGATGTCATTGGAAGATGAGTCGACCATTGTTTGCACAATATTTGAAAAATGTTCTGAAAAAACAATTGCACGTGCGCAGTTCATTACTCTTGCTCTGCAGACTTTAAGCTATTAACTTTTGTTATTGTATGTGATGCGTCCTCCTAGCCCTGATATACTCTTTGTGCTGGTTGTGCCCTGGTTGACGCATGACTTTTGGCAATTCGGAACTTGACCATGTACAGTTTTTTTATTGTTTAAATTAGTTTTTCTGTAACCAGGTTTCTATGGGGCGCCACGGTGGCTAGGAGTAGGCCTTGGCAAGGTAAGGTAAAAGTTAAAAGATAAAAAAAAACAAGCCTACCTTTACCCTACCTTTTACCTTACCACAATACAATCACTCTACCCTTACCTTTTACCCTTTAGCAGGTAAGGTACAAGGTAAAAGGTAAAAAGCAACGAGCTTACCTTTATCCTACCCTTTACCCTTACCCCATACAAATTACCCGATTACAGGGTAATTACTTGGGAACTACTACACATGAAGAAGGTTTATAATGGTAAATGCTAGGTAGAGCGCTTTAATCATATAGAATATTCTCGATTATTGAAATGTTACACGCTGTCTTTTAACTCACTCTGTCGTTGTCGTTATTGTTGTTGTATCCTCAAATCTTGAAACTAAATTTTTACCCACTTCCTAATGTGGTATCGACTGCAAACTTGGTATACTTAGGTCATAGTGATGACAATACTATATTCTATAATAAAAAATGTATATATTTTAAAACTTTTTAAAAATGTTGTGTTTCGGCTTGGGTCTAATTGTCGACGCTCAACTGACGTTGGCTGTAAGTCACCATGGCCCCTTAAGTTGTGGCAAGCTTCCTGGAGTCGTGGAGTTTTGTCATTACTCGTACATTTCATAAAAGCTTGTTTTTAATCAAGTTTGTTTTAATATTACTTATTCAATGGAGGCCACGGACTGAGCCACGGAGCTTTTAGCGGTAAACAAGGTACCGTATTTACCGGGTAATACTTTGCGCTATCTTTACCCTACTGGGTAATTCTTCCGAGCTACCTTTACCCTACCCTTTACCTTACCCCTTGGCATGTCGACATCTTTACCCTTTACCTTTTTACCCAGTAAAAAGGGTAATTACCATACCTTGCCGAGGCCTAGCTAGGAGATGTTAACTCCCTCACCTGGTATGCAGGAGGTTGTGGGTTCAATCCCGACCCTGACGCCTACTGTCTATTTGGAGTTTGAATGTTCTCCCCGGATCCTCTGGTTTTCTTTCTCTCCACATAAAAAAAATGTGCTGAGAGTATTTGGCTGCTATAAAAAATTCCATGTGATAAGCCACTTTGTTGAGCTATCACTTGTGCCCAGGTTATTTCTGAAAAAAAGCTATACAGCTCAGTGGGCCTTACAGTGAGGGAAAAAAGTATTTGATCCCCTGCTGATTTTGTACATTTGCCCACTGACAAATAAATTATCAGTCTATAATTTTATTGGTAGGTTTATTTGAACAGTGAGAGACAGAATAACAACAAAAAATCCAGAAATACACATGTCAAAAATGTTATAAATTGATTTGCATTTTAATGAGGGAAATAAGTATTTGACCCCTCTGCAAAACATGACTTAGTACTTGGTGGCAAAACCCTTGATGGCAATCACAGAGGTCAGACGTTTCTTGTAGTTGGCCACCAGGTTTGCACACATCTCAGGAGGGATTTTGTCCCACTCCTCTTTGAAGATCTTCTCCAAGTCATTAAGGTTTCGAGGCTGACGTTTGGCAACTCGAACCTTCAGCTCCCTCCACAGATTTTCTATGGGATTAAGGTCTGGAGACTGGTTAGGCCACAATAGGCACTTAATGTGCTTCTTCTTGAGCCACTCCTTTGTTGCCTTGGCCGTGTGTTTTGGGTCATTGTCATGCTGGAATACCCATCCACGACCCATTTTCAATGCCCTGGCTGAGGGAAGGAGGTTCTCACCAAAGATTTGACGGTACATGGCCCCGTCCATCGTCCCTTTGATGCGGTGAAGTTGTCCTGTCCCCTTAGCAGAAAAACACCCCCAAAGCATAATGTTTCCACCTCCATGTTTGACGGTGGGGATGGTGTTCTTGGGGTCATAGGCAGCATTCCTTCTCCTCCAAACACGGCGAGTTGAGTTTATGCCAAAGAGCTCCATTTTGGTCTCATCTGACCACAACATTTTCACGCAGTTGTCCTCAATCATTCAGATGTTCATTGGTAAACTTCAAACAGGCATGTATATGTGCTTTCTTGAGCAGGGGGACCTTGCGGGCGCTGCAGGATTTTAGTCCTTCACGGCGTAGTGTGTTACCAACTGTTTTCTTGGTGACTATGGTCCCAGCTGCCTTGAGATCATTGACAAGATCCTCCCGTGTAGTTCTGGGCTGATTCCTCACCGTTCTCATGATCATTGCAACTCCACGAGGTGAGATCTTGCATGGAGCCCCAGGCCGAGGGAGATTGACAGTTCTTTTGTGTTTCTTCCATTTGCGAATAATCGCACCAACTGTTGTCACCTTCTCACCAAGCTGCTTGGCGATGGTCTTGTAGCCCATTCCAGCCTTGTGTAGGTCTACAATCTTGTCCCTGACATCCTTGGAGAGCTCTTTGGTCTTGTTCATGGTGGAGAGTTTGGAATCTGATTGATTGCTTCTGTGAACAGATGTCTTTTATACAGGTAACAAGCTGAGATTAGGAACACTCCCTTTAAGAGTGTGCTCCTAATCTCAGCTCGTTACCTGTATAAAAGACACTTGGGAGCCATACATCTTTTTGATTGAGAGGGGGTCAAATACTTATTTCCCTCATTAAAATGCAAATCAATTTATAACATTTTTGACATGCGTTTTTCTGGATTTTGTTTTTATGCTGTCTCTCACTGTTCAAATAAACCTACCATTAAAATTATAGACTGAACATTTCTTTGTCAGTGGGCAAACATACAAAATCAGCAGGGGGTCAAATACTTTTTTCCCTCACTGTACCTAGTAAAATAAAATAAATACTCACACCTATTATCTCATCTGCCATGGAAGGAGATGGAATCGGACCAGCGTGCTCTGGGTGGAAAGTAACAGTGCAGTAACAATTTTACCACAGCTTCCTTTTTTTACATTCTGCAAATACTGCCATGTCTGCAGTGGAGCATCCAGTTCCCATTTCACTGCACTGGACAGAATTCTTAGTGAAAGCAGTCATGTTGATGGATGACCCAGCACTCAACGATTCATGCCACTCACTCGCTCACCAGCGGTCAGCCGCCTCCTCATGACTCTTTTACGCTATCGCCAAGGTTATTATTTTCGTTCTTCGATCGTTGATTCCTCCACTCATGTAAAGGACTCGGTCTACCCTACTCACTCTCTCATGGGGCGCCACGGTGGCTAGATGTTAACTACGTCGCCTGGTATAAGGGATGTCGTGGGTTCGATCCCGACCCTGACGCCTGCTGTATATTTGGAGTTTGCGTGTCTCTCTCCCTGTAGTCATGTGGATTTTGTCCGGGTCCTTCGGTTTTGCCCTCCACATTTAGAAATGTACATTTGGAGTATTTGGCTGCTACAACTTTCCACATGATAAACCACTTCGTTGAGCTATCATTTGTGGCCAGGTCGCTTCTGAAAAAAAGCGATATAGCTCAGTGGGGCCTTACCTGGTAAAATACAAAAAGTTTATTTTAGTTTAGTGTCATCCGCACTTTGTTCAACTACCACATTGCAGGTCACAACACACTCACTAGCTCACACACCCACCCACTCACCACACTGTAGGTCACCTCACTTCTCTTTCTGCTATGTTCCCTTTGCAATGTCCCACTGTGGAATTCCCTCCCAATGTCACTTTCCATAAGCCCCACAATAACCCTTACCCACTTTAATACACGTGGTATCTATTAACTGTTACAACATTTTAAAAGTGCTGTTTGTTGCAGGACCACTTGAAACGTTTGGCCTTTTGGGCCCTGTGCTCAATGACCATGTTCAAAAAGAAAAACTGGCACACTTGGGAGATGGAATAAAACCGGTAACCTCTGGATTACAAGTCTAGTGCAAAATCACAATCAGAATATGTATTTATACTGGAGGAATCTGATGAGCTATGAAGCTCTTTTTCACATTTCTCGTCCAAGGGCACGGGGTAAAATGTTACAATAAAAAACAATATGGTTTAACACGTAGGCTTTCGCAACCAATATTATCCATAAGAGGTTTTTTATTGGGTTAGATGGTGTAAATATAAATGTGTCATTAAACACGCCACCACCTGACACAGACAATTAGTAAGCTTTGTCACGTAAACAAAACGTGTTAATTAGTTACTCGTTTAGCACACTGGTGTATTGGAGAATAAACCCACAACATTTACTTAACCATTTGGGTACCATGACTTTTTGCCAGTAATTACAACCAGCCTCATCAGGCGACTGCCAGAGTTGTGGAGAAATCCTCCTGTTTAAGTCTGACATAGAGGGAGTAAATGTGATGTCATCACCTGTGTGTGAGCCAATCACGTGCGAGGACCGGGGGGGGGGGGATAAATGTATTCAGAGAAATTACAATGGATATCTATTATTGGTTGGGTTATTTACAGTTAAGCAACATACATAAT
>CM025668.2:1114982-1126975 GCA_014621495.2 Entosphenus tridentatus
AGTGAGTGGGTGAGTGAGTGAATGTGTGAGTGGGTGAGTGAATGTGTGGGTGGGTGAGTGAATGAGCGAATGTGTGAGTGGGTATTGAGTGGGTTGGTGAGTGAATGGGTGAGTGCGTGAGTGAATAGATGAGTGGATGAGTGGATGCGTGAGTGGGTGACACCTGTGTGACATTCGAGCCCAGGGGTACAGGCGCATTAAAAACAAGTGGAAACTCCATTACCCCCCGTCATTAAAGTACAGGCTCCCGGGAATAATTACAATTCCAGGGGAGAGTGGAATGTTCATTTCTGCTTGTGCATGTGGAAGGTGTGAGAAATAAACACTAGATTCTGGGCTTGTCCCAGCAGTTGTTGTGCATTGCCAGTAACTGCACAACACACAGATCCCCCCGTGTAGCCTTAACACTGTTGGGGTAAGTGCTGTCAGCGAGTACCTATGAAGGCCGGAGCGGCACACAAGGGAGTGGGTGGCCAGCACCACACCCGGCCGCCTTTGTCTCGCCGGTAGCAATGTTTACACACTACACCAGGTACTCATTTGAGGCTGAGTCGACCAAGGGGAGGCTCAGTACCGGTTCAGATAATCGCTACTGGTGTCGGCCGTGGGCGGGAATCAAACTCGGATCCCCTGGGTTCATAGCGCAGCGTGCTAACCACGACACCACTGCTCGCCATATAACTGTACAACGCACACAGTCATGTCTCAATAAACACGGCGTGTTCACCGTTTTAACTGTGCAACGCAGGGGGAACTGCTACGGCGGTTGTAACGCTGAGTGAACGACTTTTGCAATCCATGAGGGCGCCGCTTCGATTCCATCTCCAGGAGACGGCGAGCTGAGACCATGGGAGGCAGAGGGAGTTTGGAAAATCCAAGACCTCCACATGGACATGTCCACCCAGCAGCAGGGTAAATTAGTTCACCGCACTCCGTCTGATGATCAGAGTGTGGTGAGGTAAAGTGTGGGTACACCCAAGGGCACAACTACCTATTACAACGAGCGCACGTAAAATAAGCCTGCAATTCGCTTCCTTCAAATGGACATTGGCGGTACACCAGTTCAGCATGACACATAGGTCATCAGGATGGGTGCTGTTCTACAGCAACAGACTGAGCAGCTTCGTGTTCATCTGCTCATATAAACATTCGTCTTCCGACTGCTTCGACATCACGAGAGAACTGATCTTGACGCACGACCCCGAAATATTTCCTGACCAGGGAGTCGCGAATTGCAGTAAAAGAAAAAAGTTATTGCGAATTTTTTTTCCATATACCGAGCACCACTGGTGTACCGCCAATACAGTAGTCCCTCGGTTAACGTTTATAATCCGTTCCATGAAAACTACTGTTAACCGAAATAAGTGATGATCAAAGAGAGAGCTCTTTCCCACTGCCAAAACAGAAAATGTACTATAGACAAAGGTCATAAATGGGCATTGTGGATTGGCTGAGGGAATGGCTCAGCCCCACTTACGAGCGCTCGGATTGGCCGAAATTAGCAACCGCGTGCAAAACGCCAACATATCAGTGATTCAATACTGTAAAATTAGTCGAAACAATGGGGTCCCTATCGGGGGCGAAACGTTAACCAAAAAACTTTTAACTGGTGTAACTTTGAACCGAAGGACTACTCTACCTTCATATACCCGTCTTTCCGCATACACATAGCTCGACACTTGCTGCATGTGTGCATTGTCTGGTCCCCCAACCTTTGACATTACTATCCTGCTGCATTGGGAAATCTCGCTACAAACTACGACAGCAACACAGCAGGGTGGCACTAGCTTTTAAATAATCCACTTCGAGGCGGGGGGAACATTCGAGGGGATTGTGAGACGTGGAACGCTCGGTAACAAATTAGAACGGGCGTCACTGGACACCAATAATGGAGCGGGATTACAGAAATAAACTAACGCACAGACGGGGTGTGCGCGACACTCGCACCGATTACATGCGGATTCTTTTGAAGACGGTTGCTGAGCACAGGCTCAAAGTGGCCACCAACAATCTAGATTTGAAGTTTTCGTGACTGCAGGGATCCATACTCTTTGGTTTTTTCGGTAAAGTCACGTAGGTATAAAATAAAATAAATTAAATCACAACGTTTCGGGCGCACCTGATGATGGATGCTTGTGTTGCGCCCAAAACGTCGTGATTTAATTTATTTTATTTTATACCTACGTGACTTTACCAAAAGAACCAAAGAGTATGGCCAGCAACAATCAGCAGTGTCAACGTTGTAATAGATAAAGGGGTTGAATGCGTTTCTTGAATTGAGCAAGGATGCATTTTTTTATGTGTGTTAGAGCTTCGGAAAAGAGAGATGGGAAGAGAAATTCCTAAGGGCAGTGAGGTGAAGCTGCAGGTGTGGTCAGTTGAGTGGGTGGGTACGTGTGTCAGTGAGTGTGGTAGGAACTGGTTGCTTCACCCCGGCTATGACAGCGTTAACAGCAGGATTCCAAATCCACCGGAATCTTTGCTGTGTACAGCAGCAGTAATAATCGTTCGGAGTTAAAGAGGCTTTGGCACAGAATATAAAATCAGATTCAGTGTGTTGCAGGAGGGATGATGCCGTTAAGCCAGTTACCCGGCTATTTTGCAAGGGAGACCCATGGTGCGTCAGCAGAGCAACCACCAAACAAAGACAAAACATCAATATTACAGAGACTGAGTGCAGGCTCCTGAAGGAATAATGCATAACCAACAGATTAGCTTTTTGATAGTCGTGAACAAAACACACGCCAAGTCAGAGTGAAAATATGATTCTAAAACTTTAGATACAGGTGCACGTAAGCTCTATATTTTAGTGTAACAAAAAAAAGACTAAGATAAAAAAATTAACAGATAAACAAGTTAACGTAAAAAATATTCCAACAATTAACCATAAATAGCAAAAAAATCATTGTTACAAATTAAAAAATATTTAGTCGTGCTCCTGCTGGTGTTTGTTACTAAACACTAGGATTTTTTTCTAACTGTAGTAAGTAGTTGAAATATGTAGTTGAAATAGAAAAATTAAATAGGTAGTTGAACTAGGTAGTTGAGCTCTTGAACATGGCACACTGTGGTGGCTGGGGTGTCTGCGTTTATTAAAAATTGTATCCGATTCACCCACCCACCTGCACGCTTGTACCCATGATCGCTGTTCGAGAGAGCGCAAGCGAGCATGTAAGCTGCAAGAATAGCCACGTGCGCGTGTATGCATGCACTGGGCCGCGGTTAAAACACAGACGTGGCGACGCTCCCAGTTTCTATGTTAAAATAAACCACAATTGATGGACGTGACGGGAGCCTCTGTCCATCGTCGCGTTCTCACATTATGCAACCGTGTCCCTGTGCTTGCCTGCGTCACGGCTAAGAGGAGAGGAGAGATAAGCGTGAGCGTATACGAAATGGGTATTTTGAGGTAGGAGCACCTGTCTGTATCGCTGTGTAGGTCGGAGATCTGGACAACAAATGGATGTACTGGTGGTACACCGGTGTAGCATAACACGCATTGGTCCTCATAAAACAGTTCTAAAAATATAAATTTGAACTGACATTCATCTTCTGAACACTTCGATATGAAGCTGAAA
The DNA here is from genome assembly GCA_014621495.2 of Entosphenus tridentatus. Classification (NCBI taxonomy): domain Eukaryota; kingdom Metazoa; phylum Chordata; class Hyperoartia; order Petromyzontiformes; family Petromyzontidae; genus Entosphenus; species Entosphenus tridentatus. The sequence goes on from CM025668.2 coordinate 1,118,561, forward strand.
TGTTCACGCCAGCTCGGACATGCGCCGAGTATGTGAAGGCCAATAGGAGCGGGTGCCCCGGTGGCTAGGAGATATGAACTACCTCGCCTGGTATACAGGAGGCCATGGGTTCAATCCCGACTCTGTTAACTGCTATATATTTTGAGTTTGCGTGTCTCTCTCCCAGTAGTCGTTTGGATATTTCTCCCAGTCCTCCGCTTTTTCTCTCCACATTTCAAATCAATGTGTGTTTAGGAGTATTTGGCTGGTATAAATTTCCACATGATAAGTCATTGAGTTTGAGCTATCATTTGTGGCCAGGTCGCTTCTGAAAAATAAACTATATAGCAACTCAGTGGGCCTTACCTGGTAAAATAAAATAAATTAGTAATAGTTTAGTTTAGTGGTCTCCACGAGTCCAGTGACCAAGGGAGAAAAGAAGACCAAAGGCCCCATGATTGGGAGACCGTTGAGCAAAGGTCACGTGTCTCCTGCGCAAAAGCTGTGCGGTCCGACGGAGGGTGCAAAGCATTGGCGTTGAGGATGTGAGGAGTTCCAACAGCTTAGGCCACGGTGACTTCTCGACCTTTAGCAGGGCGGTGGTGGCTACGCACGTGGCCTGCGATCGAGCACTGTGTGGGGTGGGGGGGGCAGATCATACCTCACACACCGAGTTGTGAAACTCCCCTTCCCGTGGGCATCGAGGAGGATCCCGTTACCTTGGCTCACCAGCTATTTCCTCCTGTATAGGATCGAGTGTTGCTCCCTCGCACACAGACGTGGGTTTTCTCTGGGTGCTGCAGGTTTCCTCCCACATGCTAAACACTCGTTATTTGGCCAAAAACACCTTGATATATAAAGGAAAGCAGAGATTGGGGGTGGGGGCTGGATTTTGTACAGGCTCGATCTGCAAGCAGGGTAACACTCAATCAGGATACCGTTGGAAATGAGCCAGCTTGTTGTGCTACCATACCCTGTTGAGCCAGGAGATGGCAGCCTCGATGCCCAATGGGTAGGGGATGGAGTTCCACGAGCGTGTGATCCTCCAACCCTGGGCTGCTACCTCCAGAACTGTGCTACTGGCTATGTAGCACAGTAGGGGCGCCATGGTGGTTAGGAGATGTTAACTACCTCGCCTGGCATGCAGGATGTTGTGGGTTCGATCCGGACCCCTGACGCCTGCAGCATATTTGGAATTTGTAATGTACTCCCTATGGTCGTGTGAATTTTTTACCGGGTTCTCCGGTTTAACCCCTCCACATTTAGAAACAAAATTAGCATATAAATGTGCATGTGATAAGCCACTTCATTGAGCTATCATTTGTGATGGCCAGGTCGCTTCTACAAAAAAGAGATATAACAACTCTGTGGGCCATACATAGTAAAATAAAAAAAAGTTTAGTTATGTGCAGCACAGTTGAAGCGGCCAGATTTCAATCCCTGTTATCGTTCCAGTCGAGCACAGGAACGTTGCTTACGCACGTGAGGCATGTGACCTGGTAATTGGGAATGCCACCCATGCGCCGTGGGAAATGTTGCAATGCCGCAGGGACCAGCAAGTGGAAGTGTTCCAACGAGTGGCACGGCCTTCCGATCACAAGGCTGTCTGTCCCCTTAATGGGTTCAAGGATTTAGTTGTTTGTTGTTGTTGGGTTTTGGGCTGAGCTTGGGGGAGCCAACACCTAGCCCTGTATTTACGTGTGTATGCATGTTGAACTTCTTTCGCATCGTATGTAGCGATCCGTGCTAATCGGAGGTGCAGGGTAAGGAAAACAAACTAAACACAAAAAGCAGTTTCATAGAAATGAGTTTCCAATCTAGATTTAAAAGTGCATAGCTCCAGCGGCTTCCTAATATAGGAAGGGGAGCGTTCCAGATAGCCGCAAAATGTTGGCACAGGAGACAGCAAAAGGCGGTGCATCTCCTAGTCATCTAATTCAGTCAACTAATGGCACATGGGTCTGTCTCATGAGCTGTCAGAAAGCTTTCGACACTTACCATGGCCTTATAGTGCACCTATCCTGGTACAAGCACTGTGGTGCCGTCACAGCCACTTAGTGGCGAATGGCGGCTGTTGTTGTGTCTATGCGACTATTTTACGGATGTGTGTGTCTATTCAGGGCATCGGCCAGTCATCTCAGTCAGTCGACCCATGGCACCTGGGTCTGTCCCCCTACTGCTAGTGGGTGTTCAACACTTCACGTGCCCTTAATGTGCACATAGCCTGGCATAAGCACCGTGGTGACATCTCCACCACTTATTGGCGAATGGTTGTTGTTGTGAAGATCTGGACATGTTCCCATCAGTGAACCCCTCCGGCCGGCAAGGCTGCGTTGGCTGGGTCATGTAGCCCACATGCAAAGCCACTGCATGCCCAAGCAGTTTCTGTTTGGCTAGATAGAGGGGGCAAAATGGGCATGACACAGGCTGCAGAAGAGATGGACTGATGTGGTGTGAGGTGATGTGGAGCTGAACGGACTTGCCAAAGATTGGTGTCAGGAATGGCCTCTATGGAGGAGGCTCGTGAAGGACGCTACTGGTCAGTTAGAGGCAGTCGCCCTCCAGCAAGAATGAAGGGTAGAGGAGCGACTTTCACAACAACGAGTGGAGCGCTGGGCAGGCTAAAACACAGCAAGATGGCAAAGTAGGAGGCACAGGTGATGGTGCGTCAGTCCCCATCCCATGGCACCTCGGTCTGTCCCGTGACCTCCTACCAGCGGGTGTTCAACACTTCATGTGGCCTTAAAGTGCACATAGCCTGGAACACGTGCCGTTGTGACACATGCATAATGCACATGCATAATGTACGTTGTCTCAGTAATCCCTCCCCCCCCCATAAATTGTGCAAGAGCGCAGAAGGGTGGTCAACACATCTACGCCTCTAAAAAGGAACGAAATAGTAAGACTTATCGACAAATCTGGCTGTCGCCTGATGAAGCTAGTTGTAATTACTGGCGAAAGGTCGTACTCGGTTTGTAAATGTTGTGGCTTGGCTCTCCAACCCATCGGTGTGCTGTATTAGTGACGAAATTGGCATGTTCTGTTTACGTGACAACCCTTACTAGTTGGCTGTGTCGGGTGGTGGCGAGTTTCAACGACAAATTTATATATTTACATGATCTAATCCAAAAAACCTCTATTACGGATGATATTGGTCGCGAATGCCTACGTGTTAAATATGTACAGTATGTTGAACTTCTTACGCACCGTAAGCAGCCAACCGTGCTAATCGATTAGAGATGACAGAGAGAGTGGGAATGAGTAGCAGTGTGGAGACTGCGTGACGCACGACGTGAACCGTCGGGGCCCCTGAATCTCGCCTAAGTTCAGGAAATGTTTCCCGAAGAGCAGTCTTATACATTGGCACAAATGAACAGTTCCCCCATTTTGACTTTTCGAGTCATGCGTGTTTAGCCAGTTAAGCCTCACCGTAGTCATTTCTCGAAGGGGATTCGATGCCGCAATGCGCATTTCTCCGAATCGAGTAGTCGCAGCATACATTTTTCAGTCGGCCAATACCAACGATATATCGCGTATTTAGTTAACTATGGGAGTGATACCGGCGAACGCGGAGAAAACCCCACGCAGAACAAGGGGGGGGTGGGGGAGTGGACATACTTATAAAGCGCGTCAAAATGTGCAACATTGGTTCGTCTGTCAACAGCCAAACTATTGCCACCTGAGAATACTGAAAAACCCGATATCTTGTGATGCATTCTGCACGCGCTAAATCAAAATGATGCATGTGGTTGAGCAATCTCCGTCCCTCCTTAGGCTGGCGGAGTAGGATCGGTTTACTCCTGTAAAAGTGTTGACTTACTTCAGCGAGCCTTTCCTTGGTAAACAAGCGTTAATACAAAAAAATAAAATAATAAAAAGTGGCCATTGCTACTATTATTCTCATATACCATTGGTTCTCAGCCAGTGGAACATGTACAGATAGGGGGGAGTGAGAAATCTCTAGGGAGTAGCGAGACATCTCTCGGGGGTAGCGAGACATCTCTAGGTGCTAGCAAGACATCATTAGGGGTAGCGAGCCATCGCTAGGTGGTAGCGAGACATCTCTAGGGGGTATCGAGGCATCTCTCGAGGGTAGCAAGACATCTCTATCTAGGGGGTAGCGAGATGTAGTTAGAATTTACACAATTATGATTGTGTTGTTGTGTCATGACAATGGCACAACAACACAATAGTTAGCATAACAAGGACCACTTTGTAGGGTTGTCCTATAGATAGACTCGCCACAATTTATACCAAAATAAAAAATTACTTATCCCATCAGCCACACGGCCTTCAGGAAGTTTCTTTTTGCACCAGCATTGGTTTAATACAAGCAAATTCTGGGCCAGCTTTGACATTCAGTGTCTCATCAGCAGTCAGGCAACCATTTCTGGTGAACCGCCCGATGGTTTATTTTGTACAGAAAAGGAACCCTCTTCTCACTTATATATGGCTCCTAGTTCGACACATAATGTAAGCAGCAGAAGTAATGCTCATCACCCAGCCTGAATTAGACAGCGTTGTTTTCAGCGCATCCCGATGTGAGCATCCGTGTTCATTCGCGTCAGCTGACTTAGTCTGACCTACTAAGCCCCAGCCAAGGACATTAAACTCGAAGGATTCTAATGGTGCTTTTGGCTCCTAGCTTCGGTGATAAATGTCCCGACTTATTCACGAGAGGTCTGGTTCAATGATTTACGATCACCAACACTGGGCTCTGAGAATGCCTCATCTACACGATACATCACGGTCATTATCTGCGTGGTCCTGGAGAATGTAAGCAATGCAAAAAATGAGCAGATGACATGCCTCATCCTTCGCATGAACCATTCCCTCCACGTAGTGATATAATTATTCGTTTTCCCATCCTAATCAGCTACAAAAGCCATTAGGGAAGTGCTTAATTTAAGTAGCATTGGTTCAATTCAAGCTTTGGACCGGTGTGAAGTCAGTATCTCATTCGCAGATGCCAGGCTTTGCTGGAATCAATACTGGCAATAAAAATGTTAACACTTCCCATTAGTCACACAATACTAATGATTTTTACGTTATGTATTCTATAGTTTTGCATCAAACTAAGAACCATATCGAACAGAGAGGGTCCGACTATAAACATCTGTCAGTTCACCATCATTGGTTGAAGCAGACCTGGCTCTGCTGATGAGACACTGAATGTCGAAACTGGTCCAACATTTCCTTGAGTTTAAACAAATGCTGTTGAAAAAAAAAAAGTTTAATGTGTAAAAACATACCTTTCTTATTTATTTGAAGGGAAAAAACGTAATACAGTTGTCCATCAGTGAACGTTTTAATCCATTTCATGAAAACTACTGTTAGCCGAAATAACTGTAAATAGAACATAGCAATTGCATGTTAAAAGCATTATTAATCCATTCCATGCTCAGCCCACTTACCAGCACTCAGACTGGCTGAAATTGGCGGCCCACGTGTACAACGTCAACATACAGTTAGTGAACAATTTAATGTCAGTCAAAACCATGGGGTCCGTATGGAAGGCAAAACGTTAACCGAAAAACCATTCACCAATGTCACTGTTAACCGAGGGACTACGATAATAATTGTACTTATTTATCTAAGAAAGCCACATTGAGTCATATGAGTGTTTATTATACAAATGCGAGGGGGCAACACTCTATCCCCGTACAGATGGAAACAGATGGCGATTAAGAAAAATAAGAATAGGTTTTACCCTCTCTGACAATAAAACAGGTGTTAAGATGTTCAAACACCAAATAGCCTTGTCTTAGACCAGAGAATGCCAAAAGGCCAGAAAGAAGGCTGTCTGGTGTAGGTCAATCAGTTTCAAAGCTATTGCATATATTATCAGAACATGTTTGTTTGCATGTTTTACCAAAAGTATGTGTGGTTAATGCAAACTCGATTCATTGCAAACGTTTTCTATTCGGTGTTTTCATATCTTAACACCTCCTGTTTTATTGCCAGAAAGGGTCAAACCTATTCTTATTTTTTCATCATTTTTGATACAGGCACAAAAGGTCCCATACAGATGGAGAATTCGTTCACTTTGCTGTTCTGCCTTCTGGCGAGTCAGGGTACGGGGCACTTCCTCAACGCCCACTGCATGGGAGTTTTTGCAACATATGTACGATCCGCCAACCCCTGTTGCCTCCACCGTGCTGCACTACAGGTGAGCGTAGCCAAGGCCGTGCATGCGTCAACAGACATGGGAAGAATGAGGCGTATTATTAATCGTATTGTCTATATATTTCACGTCCAATGATGAACCTGCATGAGCAGCACACACACCAGCCCAACCAGCAAATTCTGCAACCAGCGCCTGGCCCTGACACAGACCTGCAGCCACGCAGTGCGATTGTTCCCAGTGTGAAGACTGTCAGGTTAAACCAAGTGGTGAGGTCGACTGATGATCATTCACTCACGAGTCTATCCTTGCATATGGCAGCAGTACGTTCAGGAGCAAAATGTCAGTGTCTGGAGTGTGCTAGCCACAATGAGAGGGCTTCAGGAGAGAGTTTGTGTAGTTTTGCTTTTCCTCCCCCATTGAAAAAGCATAAATTACAGTGGTTGACTATATGGTCCATAGTTTGGATTGAATGGCCACAACCACACGACTGGAGCTTGTCATTAATGTGTATATATGTCTTTATCCATTAGTCTCGATATGTGTCTATAGGTTTAAAATATGGTCATTAGTCTGGGTTGCATGGCCACACACTACTGTGGTATTTAATTTTCCATTCACGAAGGAGATGTGCGCATTAGCCTGTTGAATGGTCTGATGCGTTTGGCGGTTCCACCGGTGTCTTTGAGGAGTTATGTCAAAGCCAGGAGCTCCAATTAGCACGGTTGGCTACGTATGGTATACACATCATGGAATGTCCATGTTACTCGCATCGCCTTAGGAGGCATCCAAGCTGCATGATTTTTCCCTTCTCTAACTCTTTGAGGGCTGTTTGTTGCTGGCTGTGACTTTTTTTTGGCCTTTGGGCCTGTGCTCAAACGTGAAGTTCATGGGGAAAAGTAACCACGGTGGTAGTTGCCAAAGGAGAGTGGTAAGGAGGCGACTGACCCCCGGTGAGCTGGAGGCTGGAGGAAATCCGGTGAATGCTGGATCATCAATGACCGTGACTGAATTATATCGGTGAATTCTATCCCGTGCAGCGAGGTAGAAAACTGGGTGCTCCACATCAGATATGAACCTCATGGCGGGATAAATTTGACTCAAAACTTTCGTGACTGCAGGAATTCATATTCTATGGTTCTTTCGGTAAAGTCACGTAGATAGAAAAATTAGCAATAAAATAATAAAAATAAAGTGAATAAAAATATCACGTTTCGATCGCAACACGGTCGTCATCAGAAACGGGGAGGATGTGTTCCCTGTTCCTGATGACGATTGCGATCGAAACGTCGTGATATTTTTTTATTCACTCTATTTTCATTAGTTTATTGTTATTTTTTCTATCTACGTGACTTATGGCGGGACCCTGGGGTCCTGAACAAACTTAAGTAAAAATCGTAATTAACCAATTCATTTTTGAAGACTCCGTTCCTTCGCACACATAAACGCCGCAACCCACCTGGCGTGGATCATTCTGTTGTCATGTCGTCCAAGCGCAACGAGGACGAATGCACAGAAGAGCTGAACAAGCGAATGCACTCCATGCTCGGGTATGGGCAGGATCATAAGTCTTATCCAAAGCTGCTCAAAATTCCTATACGACTTAAGTCGTGTAAGAATATGAATCCTTGCAGTCACGAAAGCTTCAAATCTAGAACGACTTAAGTCCTTTATTTGTCACTAGCGGAAGTACCCGGCGTTGCCCGGGTGAAAAATATATTTCTTAAAAACCTTACCTATATACACAGATACTAAAGTATTGTCAAAGCCCGGTGGGCTTTGACAATACTACCCACTCACGCTCACCACTCACCCTCACCACTCACCCTCTCCCTCACCACTCACGCTTACCACTCACCCTCACCACCACCACTCACCCTCACCACTCACGCTCACATCTCACCCTCTCCCTCTCCACTCACCCTCACCACTCACCCTCACTACTCACTAATCACCCTCACCACTCACCGTCACCACTCACCCTCACTACTCACAACTCACCTTCACCACTCACCTTCACCACTGACCCTCACCACTCACCCTCACCACTCACCACTCATCCCAACCACTCACCCCTAACCACTCACCCCTAACCACTCACCCTCACTACTCACCATCACCACTCACCACTCAACCTCACCACTCACCACTCAACCTCACCACTCACCCTCACCACTCACCCCTAACCCTCACCCTCACCACTCACCCTTACTACTCACCACTCAACCTCACCACTCAACCTCACTACTCACCCCTCACCATCACCACTAACCCTCAACATCAACACTCACCACTAACCACTCACTGGTGGT
>CM025668.2:1146975-1173146 GCA_014621495.2 Entosphenus tridentatus
TACATGTGTGTCTGCCTTTTTCGCCCGGGCAACGCCGGGTACTAACCTAGTCTGCCATAAGGTTCACATGACAAACATGCATTCCAATATCAGCCGAATGTGTGTTTTGAATGGCAGCAATAATTGTTGAAGTTAAATTCGCTTTGGTACTGAGAAGGGAAAAAAAATGCTTCATCAAGGGGCCCTTAAGCCAGTTCAATAACGCAGCCATTCCATGACAGCTCAGCTGGGATTGCGATGCCAAGCAGATTAATTGGTTTTTACTATGGATATGAATATTATATTTACATATGCGATGTGCGCTCATAGCGTGATTACATAACGATTGCAATCTGTGCGTGCGCGTGCATACGTCCAGATCTAAGGCGCAATGTTGGGCTCAAAGCTGCCAGCGCTATGCCTGCTATGCCACACCAAGTGAATGTAGCGGGTCAGCCGACATGTGGCTTAGCGGTTTGACTCAAGTAGCCAGTGGCTAAAATTACTCTGCCCTGCTCCTCCCTGGAGCTGCTGTACACAGTATAACTCGGCAGACAATAAAACTGTTCTTCTCATATCTGTCGCTCCGCGTGAAAAGTGAAAGTATTTTTTATTACATATACGTGCGCCACATAGCCTTTTTGGAAGTGCATCATTTCAGCAGTGTTGATTAAAAACAAGCAGGATCTGCAACGGTTTTGACACTCTAAATAGTACAGGTTTTTGTGGTTAGATCGCGTAAATATATGAATGTGTAACTTAACCTGCCACCACCCTACACAGCCAAATTAGTAAGGTTTTTCACATAAACAGTACATGCCAATTCGTAAAAAAATGTGTGTTGGAGAGCAAAGCCACAACATTTGCAATCTGAGAACGACGTTTTGCCACTATTTATAACTAGCTTCATCAGGCGACAGCCAGATTTGTGGAGAAATCCTGTTTTGTTTCTTAGAGGGGAAGATATGATGGAATCAATTGTGAGCACTTCTTGAGCGAAGTGGGGGGGATTAATTAATGCATATGAATGACAATCGGTATCGATTGCTGGTTGGGTTATTTATATGGTAATCAAACGTACATTATGCATGCACATTATGCAAGCCCATTATTCTTGTACCTCCTGTCATGTGTGTACTCCCTATTGAAGTATGGTGACCTGTATAGGCATGCATTTAAACAATGTATTATTTAATGATTAACTTGAAAGCAGCACATCTGTAGCTATCTGAATGGTAAAACATTTTTTTTTATTTCTCTCAATTTAGATATAGTCATACCTCGGTATACGACCGCTTTGGAATACATCGAATTTGGTATACATCGTGTTTTGACGAGAGAAAAAAATGCTTTGGGATACGTCTTGCTTGGGATACGACGCGCTTGCTAGAACTTGTATGGGTCGGGATGAGTCACCGCGTACCCGCGTATACCCATTCACGACTGAAACAAAGCGCCGCTCCTCAGTCTACCTGTACAGTAGATCTCGTTCAGTGCACAACACTTGCTATAACTCTGTGACAATATCACACTTCAGAAAATTCTTAGAAGGCAAAAACAAACTTCAACGGACAGGTTTTTAGTAAAACTCAAACCTGGTGAGCCTCAACTAGGTCCAAGTCAAGAAAAAAGACAGAAAAGAGAAAAAAAACCCAGAATTTTAGCTGCCTGAAGTTTTAATGGAAGGGGACTCTCCTTCCATCCTCGTAGGCTATGAATTCCTCTCAGCAAGGTAAAGTGATGTTAAATTGTATTTTTATTTCAATTAAAAAAATTTTATTTAAGCATTTATTTTAATTTATGCATTTATTTTAATTTATGTATACATTTTAGTAATAAGTAGTGTCCAAATTATTTTATACAACCCCATTAATGTATAATATCCCATATAAAATATAATTTAGTATCCTCTGGAACAGATTATTTCCTTTCCTTACGATATTTTAATAGTTTTAATTACTTGGTCAGTTTCAACGCTCGTGTTATTTGATTTGGTTTTGGCATTCAGTGCGCTGTTGATTTGTGCATCATTGTAACCATTCAACTGCAGTGCTTCTTTAACGTGTTTAATTTCACTTCTCAGACTTTCACCATCTGACACTTTCTTAGCCCGATGTAGGAGCATCTTGATGAGAGAGGATGTCTGTGCGGGGTGATGGTGTGGCTGCATTCAGATAGGCATCAGTGTGCGTTTTCTTTCGGTAAACGTTGTGCTATTTTACCATTTCGACTGCGCCCAAGCAGAATATCCAGAAATGGCTGTCAGGTGGTGGTGGGTATATATGTTTACGTGATGTAACCCAAAAAAACCTGTATTATGGATCATATTGGTTAAGAAAGCCTACGTGTTAAACTGTAAACTATTTTTTTTTATTTTACCAGTTAAGTGCAACTGAGCTGCATAGCTCTTTTTGAGAAGCGATCTGGCCACTGTTGATAAGCCAAATGAAGTGGTGTATTACGTGGAAATGTATTGCAGCCAAATACTCTACACAGCATGTTTATAAATGTGGAGACTCGGAGAAAAATCCATGCAACCATGGGCAGAACATGCAAACTCCAAATATACGGGCTTCAGGGTCGGGATCGAACCCATGACCTCCTGTATACCAGGCAAGGTAGTTTACATCTCGCCACCGCGATGCCCTGTTGATGTTCGGATGTGGTTGAGGTATGATGATTGGGTCTTGAATGAGGTGTTTATCCCATTCATCCGCATTGTATCACTCCATTCGCCGGTGCTCTTCCCGATCTGGGTGAGATTACAGGATGGTGATAGTGGGATCCCTAAAGGGGGAATGGCACGAGATGGCAAAGACCTCAACATTGTTGAGGTCTTTGGTTGATGGGTAGGTAGTTGTTGGCAATAAAATGCGTATACTCCCTTGCAGTTTGTATGTTGCTGCGGCTATTTGGGGGCAGAATGTGTGCCCAGAACAGGGACCCAGGGGACTGGTGTCATTTCAGTGTCCCCAGTTATGACGCGCAGTGTTGTTTAATTGTGCGTCCAGCAGTTATGTACCAGAGCTCCCGGACCAGGCTGGAGTGCAATGCTCTGGAAGCGAGTAGATCAGTGAGAGGGGCGGCAGTTGGCAGAACATCAGGCACCCAAACTTATTCCTGCAAGTTTCTGTAGCAGGGCGATTCCTGTTTTGGTTTTTTTTGCACATCAGTTTTATGTTGGGCTTAAAAGTCAGGCTTATATCCATGATAACATTCCTAGGTATCCTTGCGTGGGGTCATCGCGCACTGGGCTACGACAGAACAATACATCAAGGACACATCACTAGTGCAATAATCGATTTGCATGTTTCTGTAACTTAGTGCCAAGGTGAAATTTTAAAGCTTAATTTTCGAAACCAATTTTCATTCCAGGACATATTTAAATTTAGCATTTATTTATGTTCGTGGAGTGCTTTTGTATACTTAATGCAGCTTTTTATATTTGCTTCATTGCTGTACATGATTGTTGTTTCTGTCATTATGGTGATCCAGGTCATAATGCACATGGAAGTCCCCTTGCCTTAGGAGATCTTAAAGAGAAGCAAGACAAATTTGAAACTTAAAGAGAACATTGGACAGTCTATTTTTTTTACTAGGTAAGATCCGCTGAGCTGTATTGCTCACAAATTATATCGCAACTAAGTGGCTTATCATGAGGAAATGTATAGCAGTCAAATACTCTAAACGCACGTTTCTAAATGTGGAGGGAAAAACCGGAGGACCCGGAGAAAAATCAACACGACCACGGGGAGAGAGAGATACGCAAACTAGAAATATACAGCAGCAAGGCGTCAGGGTCGGGCGAGGTCGTTAACATCTCGCCCCGTGGACCAGGGATATGAACCATCCAGACCAGGGGTTGGAAAACAAAACGAGACTTTTTTTAATTCAGTAAAAACCTCATGTTTCAGGAGCCGCAATGCATGTGCATACGAGATGGTCCCTCATGAGCCGCATGAGGCTCCGAAGCTGCAGGATTTCCAGAGTCCATAGGCCGGCCACCAAAATAAGAGCAATTTTTCGAATTTCAATAGCTGTACGTTTCCGACCCTGGTCGACAAGAGTATATAAACATTTAAATGCAGTGGCGGCTCCTGCAAAATCTCTCAGGGGGGGCAAATGTTTGGATGATTGATAAGGATAAGGTCCACCCATGCAATGGATAAATTAACAGCTTAAGCATGTAAAGGCAACTTCACTACTTTAATATTAATGAAAAATAAAGTGACTCTTACAATACATCTCCTTGTTTGTTTCTATACTCACTATTATTACACTGCTTACATCACATTACTCGCTTAATACACTGCTTACTTATACTGAAATTTTGCTCTTCTCTCTTTCAAGGTAGCAAAGTGATCAATTACTCTCTCATTGAAAGCAGGCATGTTCCTGACTAGTTCCCTCTCCATGAAAAGCATAGCCATTGCATTCAGACGTTCCTGTCCCATTACATTTCTCAGGAATGTCTTGATTCTCTTTAAGGTTGAGAAACACCTCTCAGCTTCAGAAGTTGTCATGGGAGTGGTTATGAGGATGTTCAACAGAGCAACAGTCTCTGAAAAAGTATCCTGGAGGTTGTACTTCAGCAAAACCTGGTACAGCGCCAGTGCACCACAGCAGCCCTTGAATTCTGGACTCTCATAAATGACAGACAGTTCAGTCTTCAGCTTCGCCTTATTTAACATAGGGTATGCCCTGACAGTGATGTTCAGAGCCTCAACAGGGAATGTATGGCCATGCTGTTGAAACATCTCTCCTTGTAGCAGCGTGGCACTTACAAGGTGGTCGGTAAAGGAGAACCTTTCTTTGGTGTGGAGCAAGATTGTGTCGCCGACCTGACAAAATAAATACATTTATTTTAGTTATAAAATAAATTATTTATTATAATATAAATATGGAGATACAAGGTTTCCATCCTGACAGCAACAATGTATCAGGCAGAATCCATATTTTATATCTCCATATTTTTTCAAAAATTAATGCTATTGGTCACCCTTTACATCTGTCAATGTGTTTTACAAATATTTAACCAATGAAAAGCATTAAAAGAGCATGGAAATTATTTTGGGGAAAAAACAGGTTTTCTTTCGTTTCCTGAAAAGTAACAGTTTTGTACATACAAGGCTTCCGTCCGACAGCGATGATTTGTGTGTGTGTTATTACGTTAATTAACATTTTACCAAAATTCAAGCTCAAATGGAGTTTGACAAGGGTTTTTAACCAGTAAATGTACAGTATTTTCAATCCACTCAGTTTATTTTATTAAAGATTCCACTAGGTGGCGACAAATAATATTGTTGACTGAAAGGTGCTTACGTATGATGACGTAAGCACGTTAGTGCGAGCCCTCCCGGAAGCCATAGAGAATGCATTGCAGCGCCTGAAGTTCGAAAAAAAACATTTTTGAATGTAAGTCTATGGGAACGCTCTGGGCGATTCTCAGCCAGAGTGAAATCGTCCAAAAAGAGGCGGTACTCCACAGAACGTGACATGACGCTGATTGGACTATATCCAGAGGCACAGTGACGGCTAGCGTAACTCTGTGGTTGAATGAGGTTGTGAATGTGATTGAAAAAGTCCCTTTCACACTTTGGTGGTTCGTCGCCAAATTGCCCTAATGAAGAAACCGCCCTTGTTTAAATGTGAGGAAAGTCCTGAACGATTTTCATTTTGGTGTTTAAAACCTGCAGCTTCCAGCGCCACCTATTGGTGGTGCGCGTGGCTTCTACTTAGGCCTTGGCAAGGTAAGGTAAATTACCCTTTTTACCGGGTAAAAGGGTAAAGGTAGCTCGGAAGAATTACCCGGTAGGGTAAAGATAGCGCGAAGTATTACCCGGTAAATAAGGTACCTTGTTTACCGCTAGAAGCTCCGTGGCGCAGTCCGTGGCCTCCATTTAATATTTAAAAAAACACGCTTTTATTAAATGTACTCGTAATGCAAGAACTCCACGACTCCAGGAAGTGGCCCCGAAGATTGCCATAACGTAAGGGCCGTGGTGATTTACAGCCAACGTCAGTTGAGCGTGGACAATTAGAGCCAAGCCGAAACATAACGTATACAAATATCGTTTAAAAATATGTATTTTGTTAGTGATATAATATAGTATTGTCACCATTATGATATACGTATACGAAGTTTGCAGTCGATACTACATTAGGAAGTGGGTTAAAATTGAGTTACAAGATTTGAGGATACGACAGCGACGACGACGATAATGACAATAACGACAACAGAGTGAGTTCAAAGAAAGCGTGTAAAACTGGAATCATCGAGAGTATTCTATATGAATAAAGCGCTCTACCTAGCATTTACCGTTATAAACCTTTTTCATGTAGTACCCCAGTAATTACCCTGTAATCGGGTAATTTGTATGGGGTAAGGGTAAAAGGTAGGGAAAAAGGTAGGCTCGTTCCTTTTTACCTTTTACCTTACCAGCTAAAGGGTAAAAGGTAAGGGTAGAGTGATTGTATTGTGGTAAGGTAAAAGGTAGGGTAAAGGTAGGCTCGTTTTTACCTTTTAACTTTTACCTTACCTTGCCGAGGCCTACTTGCACTGCTAGGATGTGTGCTTTCATAAACCGGTGGTGATGCTTTACATAGCACATCGGGTACCAATTTGATGCCGAGTCGACATGGGCGAGGCCCAGAACCGGTGCAGGTAAATCGTCACTGGGTGTTGGGCCGTCAGCAGGAATCGAACTCCGGTCGCCGGGTTCGGGGCGAAGCGCCGCTAACCGTTGCACCACCACTCCCCACCAACAATTCCACCATCCTGGTTGTGGGTCGACTTAGTTCGTCATTCCTCCCGATGTTGGTACGCCAAGGAGATGTACCAATGTCAAAAGTGACAGAGGCCCCTGGATGAACAAGTTCCCCGTCACACAGTAATGTGGGGAGGGGGAGATGGCCACCAACTTGACTCGCTCGCGCAGTAAAACAACGAGCGCCAAAGTGGAACTCGCTCACACCCCCCCCCCATGCAAGATGGCGCCGCCGTTCGCACTCACCACGCCGCCACCGTGATGTCACGCGTCCTGCTCTGCCGCCGCTCACCTCTGGGATTGTAACGAGCAGCGCGGCGTCGTCATCATCATCCTCTTCGTCCGCAAAGTAAAACCTCTTCCACCTTGTCCGCCCTTGCAGCATTCTCCTCTCCTCCCTCCTCTACAACTTCCATGCGCTCTCAACGTTGAGCGGCCATCTTACCCCCACGTAAGATGGCGCGGGGCCGTCTGCAAGTGACGTCACCAAAGGCAAAGCTTCCACCAACTCGTGTAGCCTTCACGTAATGTTGGGGCAAGTGCAGTTAGCGAGCATTTGTCAAGTGTCGGAACGGCACACTAGGGTGGGCGGGGTGATAAGCAACCACGCCCGGCCGCCTTTCTCCCCCCCCCCCCCAGTGGCAATGTTTACACGCTCGTTTGAGGCTGAGTTGACCTTAGGGGGAGGTCTAGGACCGGCTCTGCTCACAGTCACTGGGTGTTTGGTGGCCGTGGGCGGGAGTCGAACTCGGGATCCACGCTAACCATTGCACCACCGCTCCCACCGCCTCAGGCATTCACCCACGATACATTTAGAAACCTGAGCCTTTTGACTATTTAGATTATTTTACTGCCGTGGATTTCCACGATAAGCCCCTTCCCTGGGATATCGTTTGTGAGGAGAGTATATTGCATACCTAGCCCTGCTATTAAAAGTGGACCGAATAAAATACACATCCCTCCGTAGAAAAAAATAAAAGTATATATCTTAAATCACCTACAATTTTGCTTTCGGAGAAAATATTCTTCATCAGCGTTGGTTCAATGGAAGCACCAACCCTGACCCCTGCTGGATATTTGGAGTTTCCCCTCCAGATTTAGAATCAACATCGCGGCGTTTAGAGTATTTGGCGACTACCGTATACATTTCCACATGGGTAAGCCACTTCAGTCCTTGTATATATACTGGTTGAGGGTGGGAGGAGCCAAGGTAGGCCCTGGATATTATTGTGAGGTTCGGTGCGGCTGAAGCACGCTGTTAGGAATGAGCCTTTGTTGTGTAGACTGGTTGAACTCGGAGGTTCCAAGAGTTGTTAAGGTGCGGCTGATGTAAAGGTGCGGCTGCTGTGAATGGGACTGAGCCTTTGTTATGTAGATGAAACAACACTTTGCTACGTTGCTGGGATTAATTCTAGATTTGCCAAATATGTGTGGTAAAACTTAAAGTAGGAAAACCAGTGTGTGAAAAAAGAAGAAACTATACGGTAACTGAAGAATAGTGCCTGTCAAATAAGATGGTCCAAATGTGTAGTTAAATCTTTTTTGCATGGTTAATAACATCTTTCCAATGATTACTAAGTTTGTACCCATCATCACGGTTGAAATTATGTCTGTGTTATCTTTTGTGGCCAGGACGCTTCTGAAAAAAAGCTTTATAGCTAAATGGGCCTTACCTGATAACATAAAAAAATGCTTTGTTTAAAAGTAGTTTAGTTTTAGTTTAGTCTGATCTCTGGACACAACTTTAAACATTAGTTGTATTTGTATGTTTTACGTGAATTGTTTACCATTCCTATAATTGGCACTCCTATCGTGTTTTTTGTTCTGACCCGTCCTGTACTGAACATCTATATGAGCCAATGGCGTGCGAGCCATTTAATTATGTATTAATGTGTTTAACTGGGTGTGATATTAATTGTATAAATGCAGTATAATTAAAATGTGTATGTGAAGAGGGAGCTTTATAGCCCATCGGATTCCTCCAGTATAAATACATATTGTGATTCTTCATCCCTTACAACAAGTGGCGGTGTGACACGACCACGGCGCCTGTGCCAGGCTACGTGCACTTTTAAAGGCCACGTGAAGTGTCGAACGCCCACCTGGCTGGCAGCCAGCAGGCGCCACGGGACTGACTGAAATGACTGCCCCGATGCACCGCTTAAGCCCCTTACTGTGCCAACTCGCTGTTTTCCACAAAAGGTTTGTTTTTTGTGTTAGATCGCGTAAATGTGTCGTTAAACCCGCCACCATCCGACACAGTAAATTAGTAAGGTTTGTCACGTAAACTTATGGTGGCAATTCGTTACTGGTTCAGCAACACCGGTTGCGTGTTTGAGAGTAGTGTAAAGCCACAATTGTAAAGTCACGAATTGTTTTACGTGACAACCCTTACTAATTGACTGTTGAGTTGGTGGCGTGTTTAATGACGCATTTATATTTACGCGATCTATCTAAAAACACACTTCTTGTGGATAATGTTTGTCGTGAAGGCCATTATTATCCTTGTGGCATGCAGGAGGTCCGGTCTTTCATCCCGACCCTGACCGCCTGTTCTATCTGGAGTGTTCGTGTGTCTCTCCCGGTGGTCGCGTGGATTTTTTTTCTCCGAGTCCTCCGCGTTTTCCCTCCACATTTATAAACATGCATTTAGATTATTTAGGTTATTTTGCTGCTATAAATGTCCAAATGATGGACCACTTTGTTGAGCTATCATTTGTGATGGCCAGGTCGTTTCTGAAAAATAAGTTAATACCTCAGTGGGCTTTGCCTGGTAGGATGGGGATGGTTTAGTTTTACTTGTACAGTATGTTTGTGTGATTTGCTTACCTTTCTTGTACTTTGCACGACTGTCGTGTTTTTGTATTGTTTGTTTTTGTAACGTTCTTATCCGCCCCCTACTGGACATCTGTGAGAAAAATAGCTTTATAGCTCATCGGATTCCTCCAGTAATAAATACATAACAGTATTCAGATTCTTCTCCCTTACCAGTGTGGCGGAGGCCCCGGTAACTTTGACGACGTCACCCCCTCCGTCCTTACAAACATGGCCGCGGTTCACGTGACGCAGCGCGCGACTCCGGAAGCGCGCGGGTGACGTCAGCGCGCACTCGGCGCGAACAGGCGGGAGAGAAGGTGGAGTGAGCGGAGGCTGAAAATGGTGAAGTATGGCGATCTCGCCGAGTGAGAGAGTGCGGGGAGATCAACGTTGGCACTACTGCGATGGAGCGGTAGTGTAGCAGTCAGCGCGCTGCGCTACAAACTCGGGCGATCTGATTTCGATTCCCGCTTACTGCTACCAACATCGATGACGGATTATTTGAACCGGCCTGGGCCTCCCCCTGGGTCGACTCAGCCGCAAACGATGACCTGGTGTGGTTTGTAAAAAAAACGCGACTAGGGAGATAAAGGCGACTGGCCGTAGTGCTGCCCCCCCCCCCCCCACGTGCACCGTGCTGGTCTCCATAGGCGCTCGCGCTCTCTCATCACTTGCCCAAACCGGTCTGTTAAGGTTATACGGGGGGGTCTGTGGTGATAGCGGAGCGGTCGAGCAATGCTTTTCGCTGCACCGCGCTACAATCTGAGTACTGTAAATGTTGTGGCTTGGCTCTCCAACACACTGGTTAGTGCTGTACTAGTGACGAATTGGCACGTTATGTTTACGTGATAACCCTTACTAGTTGGCCGTGTCGGGTGGTGGCTGGTTTTAACGACACATTTATATATTTACGCGATCTAACCCAAAAAACCTCTATTATGGAAATATTAATGTATAAAATGGTAGTTTACAAATACAGTCGTGTAGTTCCAGTTGTGATTCGCGGCTGAAAATGCAGATAGCAAGTTTGTGATAAACGAGGGAATCCTGTACACAACAGTCATCGCCCCCTGAATACAACTGGGTTAACATGTCTGGGTTAACACACGTGGGCGCCACGGTGGTGACATGTGAACTACCTCGCCTGGTAATCAGGAGGCCGTGTGTTTGATCCCAACCCTGACGCCTGCTGTATATTTGGAGTTTACATGTCTCTCTCCACGTGGTCGCGTGGATTTTTCTCCCGAATCCTTCGGGCTTTCCCTCCAAATTCAGAAACGTACGATTCGAGTATATGGCTGCTATCAACTTTCACATGATAAACCACTTCGTTGAGCTATCATTTGTGGCCAGGTAGCTTCTGAAAAAAGCACTACATAAGTCACGTAGATAGGTTAAAAATAAATAACAAAAAACTACGTTTCAATCGCAATGCAAGCGGTCGTCATCAGGCTGAAATCAACTCCTTAAAAATGTATTTATAAAAGACAACGGTTTTATTTTAAAGTGCACTAAAAAGTAAATTATTTTTTTTCAGCCGTCACCAGCTGATCAGAATATTTTTGGACATTTGGAATTAAAACATAAAACCGTGGGGCACTCCTTTAATATCACTTATAAATATATTCTGATCAGCTGGTGACGGCTGAAAGAAAATTGTAACTTTTTAGTGCACTTTAAAATAAAACCGTTGTCTTTTAAAAATACATTTTTAAGGAGTTTATTTTATAATTTTTAGTCTTTATTTTAACAAAGAATTTATTACAAAGAATATTATTTGATACTTTTTGAAAATACTTTTAGAAAAAAATATACTCGATCTAAGACGAAGCCTACTTCTTTTGTCGACATTACATTTTATAGTGCGATCCGAGAGCACTGTTCTTAACTCTATACATTCCCTTCATGTTGTTTGCAATGTACTCAACCATATTTGTGTGTATAAGATGTCACACAAATCTAATTATTTTTAATGTGGTTGATGGTTTCTCATTCTATAAATTTCTGCTAACGCTTCATTATTTGCATGGTGTGTTTCCGGTCAGTCTTTGGTTGTCCAAATCTACAATTTGAAGTCCATCCAGCGAGCGAACACGACTTAAGGCAACATATACCTGACCTGCTTCGAAGAGCTTTGATCCCAAGTACACGACTGCATAATGCGCACTGTACTTCCTTGCATTTTGTGCACTGTCGATGCCCATGATAGAATTAGTGGGAGCATTCTTCGTTCATCTGTACCATAGCCACGATTAGCAGGGGACTTAACTGATTTGGGCTTAATTTCGTATGTGCCATCCTTGCCAAAGTCGATTTCAACTAGTGAAGGTATTTGTCTTTCGTGCAATTGTGCACGACTAGGAATAGGCCTAGTGATTTTTGTGATATATCCAATTGCACCATTTACAAGTCCTTTACAGACATCAATGTTGGATCTTAACATGACTTTGGCTCCATTGGAACCTCATTTTCCAGCAAAAAATATGATAATTGTTTTTTTACCCTTCTATCTGGCAGCAAAACTGACACCCATGTGAGACTAGGCTCTAAGCAAAGCTGTCTCGGGTGTGGACCAATCAACTTCAAGGACAGTGCATACATTATCAGAGTTATGTTTTTTGTTTGCATTATGACTGCAGGTATTTTGGTCTATGCAAACATGACTAATTGTAAAAAAAGGTGTCAGTTTTGTTGCCAGATAGAAGGATAAAAAAACTATTATGACTTTGGCTCCTATAAATATACATTAATGTGGCAAGCCTCCAGTCTTATTGATGTCCTTTGGAATTATTGTGTTCATTTGGATATTTTCAACATTTATCGTGGCATCCAGTAATTGATCTTGTGCTGTGATTGTGTACATAGGGGTGTTAAGAGCTCTGAAGTATTGAAGCACTGCTTCATTATGAGCATTCACTTGATTATTCTTTGGATATATTCGCAGAGCTTTATGGCAAACTCTCCAATTGGTTCTTGAAGACGTCTGCTTTTCAATACTGCAAAATGCTCAGCTCTCATTTCTCTAACTCGCAGTGCATTCAATACATTGATGAACGTATTATCACCCTGCTGTCTATTTTCTTTCAGCTCGCACAGTGTGAATAATCTCCATAAATTAGTGGCTGGTTGTAGATGTTCTGGCTGGTCATATATAGGAGTGACAGTGGTCTCATTCGGTCTAACTGGCAAAAAGCAGGACATTCATACCACCGAAGAATGTATCATACTTAATTTTTAGCTGTCGAAGACGCATATCAATCATGCATAGCATCTGATATGAGACCATTGATATCTCATCGATGATTATGCATTTAATGTTCTTCCATTGTAGTCGCATGGTGTTTAAGTAATGTCCGGTTAATGGTGACATGGTAGCGCTTCGACCATCTCTTTGAACAGGCAATTTCAATGTGGAATTAATAGTTGATCTACTGATAAGGCGCGCAGAGACTCCAGTTAACGCACAGACTACTACAACCTTCTTTGCAAAGCATTGATTGATTTGATTTTGCAACAATTTAAGTAGGAATGTTTGCCCACTCCAGCTCCACCAATGATAAAGACTCTTAAGCATTCAGGAGAGCCTTCAGTCTCAGGGTCTTCATGCAATTGCATGTTTATGATTTCTGTGACCATTTTAAACATTTCCTGTTCTACATTAATTGCTCTACGTGCTGATTGTAATTGTTCTTCATCTATTGGCACATCTGGCACCTCTTGTTCTTCATCTTCCATTTCAATAGGTACAGCTTGTTCGAGAATGTTGAGTGCATAAACTTGATTGAATGCATTCTCGAGTCATCTGTCACGTTCACGATGCACTTGCATATGCTCACTCATCTGTTTTAGCTGTTGTTCATTTGCCAGAAAATCTTCCTTTGCAGTCTCAAATCGTTGAAATAGCTCTTGTTCGCTTCTGTATGGTGTGTATTGAGCCAGAAGGCTATAAAAGTAGTGTTCATGATCTGTTGCAAGCACTAAGTATGGCACTAACAACTGCTGGAACATTTCTTTTGAGCATTTTTGTTCTATCAGTGAGCGTGATCATCTCTCTTCCTCTGGCAGAGATGTGTACCTCTTCATATGCATCTTCATCGATATTAACTTGAAGATCGTCTTCTGTTTTAGCGTAATGTGGTTCAAACAACATTGCAAACTCTACCAAGCACATATCTTGATATTGCAAAGGATGCTTGCGCAATATCCAGATGCCTGACCTTGTTCATTGAATCTTAACACACTATCGCTGCTCGGGTTTTCGAGTATTGAGGAAGACATTTTCTTGAACTAACTCGAAGGTTGAGATGACATAATCGGAATACACATTCACTAGCTGAAATCTGTCGCGCCTTCATTATTCTCATGCAAATCTTGAACAGTTTGCGCGACACATCATTTTCTTCATGTCAAATATTGTCTTTTGCTTGCCTGATTCCTGGGGAAAGTTCTATAGGTTCAGATTTTGCAATGTACTTATCAATCTTGATTTTAAGCTTTCGTGACTGCAGGAATCCATACTCTTTGGTTCTTTCAGTACAGTCACGTAGGTATAAAATAAAATAAATCACGATGTTTCGGGCACTTGCATTGTGCTTCGTTGACAAGGTTTTTGGTTGTTTTACGCCTTATTTCGTGAGTATTATCAGAGACTTCGTATTCCTCCTTCACATTTGGCTAATCACAATCTATCGAAGCCATGACTGATGTTTGTACAGGCATCGATTCAACTTGTGCTGCCATATTTTCTTGCATTGCGTGTCGCAGATGTGATGATTAATCTTCTTCTTCTCGCATCCCTGGATCGGCGATGACATTTTTTGGATGAACATATATGACGTTGATGGTGAATTGAACATTTCTTGATCCTGTTGATGGTCTGCAGATTCGTTCAAGTTCTTCAACTGTGTCACACTCAATTATGCATGCTCTGCCATTGCCTGCCGGTGCACCTTTCTGACCACATGAATGTGAATCAGTGAGGTAGTATTTGTCATCGTATGCATAATTCCTAGTGATTTGGATCCTGTTATTTGTACGCCAGCCTGATGATTTGTGAACAAGTCATTAAATGCATCCCCACCCAAAGTCATTCCTTGTGAATCGCCTTCATTGACTGAGTCTTGTACACTTCCAACGAGAAGTGTTTGCTCATCATAGGCTATTGAGAATGAGTTGTTGAACATAATGAAGTAGTTTCTGATGACACCAAAATGTTTGACTTCCAGATATCCATTTGTGTCATTGGATATCCTACATTCTCAAGTTTGGCCAATTGATTGGTTTCATACATTTCATCACCCGCAATCAAGTGCACGTTCAATGTGTTTGTGGTCCATATGCTTGGTGGCAGTATAGCAACTCTTACAATATTTGCCAACACCATTGCACAACATTGAACACCTGCATTTCCACATGTAAACACACCCTCATTTGCTTGATGCCATGCAGCGCGAACAATTCTACATCTTTCATTGATTGGCATGTAAGCATTTACAGGTCCTTGTGGTGGATTTTGCTCCACTGGTTGCGCAGGAATAGCAACTGAATGTACATCAGCGATGGTAGCTTTTTCATTGATTGTTACATCCCCATAAAGTGGATTGTTTTGAATTAGCCAGTTTAGTGCATTGTAAACTTGGTCACGATTTATAGAGAATTCACGTGTGATGTTCAGATTCTCAAGATGTTCTGTGATGACAACCATTTCAGTATTAGCCATTGCCCATGGAAGTGTGTCACTAACTTCAAAGATGTCCATAGTAAAGAGAACTGCCTGTCCACGGAAGCCAAATTGACCAAAGACTCCACTGAATTTGATTATCTTCAAAAATGGTATAACTCTTGATGATAGACGTTGTTCTGGCTGTGTTAAGACTCGAATCACATCTGGAATTTCACCAGGATCCAAATAATTCCATTAAGCTTTTGGCGGTGCGGCTCTTTTGTTACTGCTGATGTGTCTTGCAACGTGAACACAGTTGCAATGTTTGCTTTGATGACAATTTGTTTGGTAGATAGTGGAATGCATTTTCATTACGTCGTACTCTCTAAATCTGACTTGAATAGCAGCGTTTGGTGCAGACTTCACAGAATTGATCGCAGAATATATTTATTGGATTGTCAAATTTTGTCATGTCAGCATTGAGTGCATGAAGACATTGCGATTCATCTTTACGATTTTGCTGTAATATTACATCACGTGCTTCAAGTCGTTGTGCAACTCTGAATTGTGACGTGTTCACGCACACATTGCAATTGAGCATCACCAGCTTGTGTTTTTTTTCTTGAATTCTTGATTGTATATGATGGTCATGGTCTCGTTGCAATCGGACGTCACGTGCTTCTGTTGTTTGATCATGCAAACGATCACGTCGTTTCTCAAGTCTGGCGTGCTTTGTCTGCTCATCTTCATTAGCACGCTTTTCTTTGTACTTTTTCCAAGCCTTTTCTAACCGTCGCTTTCGTTGCATTGCAGTTTCTTTTCGATTTCTTTTGCCATAATCCATTTGTTGAACATTTGTCGTAACCGTAGTTGTTTGTTTTTTGTTTGATTTGTAGTTTTCCATATTTTTTTGGCACAAGTATAGGACAAATGACGTTGGGTCAAATAGTGGCTGGCAATGTTTGATAAGTCGGGCCTTGAACTCATGACCTGAGAGTAGAATATTGGAATATAAAAGTGACATTTCGAAAGCTCAAGCAACTTATGAACCACAGACAAGTCACTCTTAAATATGCTAGAGTTTACAGCTGTATATAAAGTAGCAACATTTTTATTTTAAAATAAATTAAAATTTCATTCCTGAGATTATAACTTTTGACTGAAAGGCCAACACTCAACCGATTAGTCGACCACAAGCAGCTTCATTTTAAAATGTAAATGGATTAAACAAAAATATAAATGGTAATAGTTTACTTTGAATAGGGTTAGTGGAAAAATGACATCACTAACCTTATTCATGCATTGTCCCATTGGATGCACGACATAATATAAACAACTTTTGTAAACACACCAAAGGATTTTATGTGAGTGTTTACCTAAGAAAAGTAGAAATGCAAGAAATAGTACCAAAACAATATGTTGCGGCCGAGTTTTGAACTCTCGACTCCTACGTTGCTAATAATATATTTATTTCACAAAAACCTGTTTGTAAAGCACTCGTCAAATAAGGTTTTCATACAAACAATAGCTTTAAACGAGCCCAGTAATTGATTAATTGATGGCGAATTTGATTCAGGCATGCATTATGTCTGGATCTGACTGCAAAATTTGGGATCGATTGGACAAGGGGAACTGGACGACATTTTGATTACAATATTTTACCAGGACATACAAACAGATGAATGAAGTATCACTTTTTTGTAGAACTTTTTAGTGAACTTTTAAAGAGAAACGTTGCTTAAAAAAAATGTAAGGAGTTTTTTCCACAACTTCGTTTAACTCACCCTCGACAAGTACGTCAATGATGTGGCGCCTGCTCCCACATCAACTCTTACTTCAATTAATTGATAACTTTATAAATTAATCTTCAATGTACTACTTTTTTTTGTGTCAAGTGATGCTGGCCGTAACTCGTTCACACACAGCAGGCGTGCCTGAGACACGCGGCACCTGCTTTTTGTGCGAGCCGATTCCACAGTTTAGGGACCGCGGCGATTTTCAGGTAACAAAAATATATAATTAATATGCCGTCCGTGAAAAAATTGTAATTGCTTGAAAGGAGGCAATTAATTGATGAATTGATGCCAATTTTAATACAGGCATGCATTGTCACCGGATCTGAGTACGTGCGCAAAATTTGGAATTGATCGGACAACAGGAAGTAGACCAACATTTGATTACAAGATTTGACCACGACAAACACAAGTCAAGTTAAATAAAACCATTGAAAAAGAGGAAAGTTGCTGAGGCAGACTGCTTTCAAGGTTTGAAATGGGTATAGCCCAAGGGTCATAAACGAAGTGGGCGGGGTTATTGATGTTAATGTGAGAAATTAGCATGTTAATTTAAGATCGGAGGGCGACCTCCATAACGAGCGCGGAGGTGGCTATGTTAACGTGAGAGAAATTAACATTTTTGGGTTTTTCGGTAAAGTCTCGTAGATAGTTTCAAAGAAAATAACCAAAAAACTACCATGTTTCGATCGCAACACAAACAATCGTAATCAGGAGAAAAAAATGACGATTGCTTGTGTTGCGATCAAAACGTCGTAGTTTTTCATTATTATTTATTTTCTTTAAACCTATCTTCGTGACTTTACCGAAAGACCCAAGAATATGAATTCCTGCAGTCACGAAAGCTTTAAGTCAAGAAATTAGCATGTTAATGGCAGATCCGAGGACGATCTCCATGACGAGCGCACGGAGGTGGCTGTGTTAATGTGAGAGCAATTAGCATGTAATGTAAGATCTGGGTTAATGTGTTCATGGCATTAGCGGTTATATTCAAGAAACCCATCTAGAATGTCGAGCAATGCACATTTTGATCACAGTCCAAATCGGCGGAGTCATGTGGCGAGTAAAAAATGTGGGTATTCTCTCACCTCTTGAAAGACGTGGAAGAGAAGACCAAGTATCCTCCAGCGCTCTCCCTCTCTTTCGTGGAGTTCCAACCAGCAGTTAGCGTGAGGGAGCAATACATTTCCACATGATGATAGCTAAGTGGGCCTTACCTGGTAAAATAAAAGTAGTTTATAGTTTTAATTCCGAGGCTGTAAATTTTCATTTTAACCAGTGAGCCAGGGGGAGACTTAGGCCGCCGCGCCAATCGTTCTTTCGCGCAATGCCAATCGGTGCTTGCGTGGCTGACATTCTACCTGGAATTTATTTCCAGTTATTTGCTCTCCAAAGCAGAAATCGGTTCTGAAAGCGGTTACCAGTTTGGGGGTTGTTGTGGAACAGCCCCGTGGATGCCTGTGAGAGTGCGTACTAACTGCTGTGACAACGTTCGCAAATGCATTCTTCATGTGGTTCACATTGATGTCGAGCAGCGGTTCTGAATTTACCTTGAAGTGGTTGAGCCAGATGATTTATTGTGTTAGGAGTGGTTGAGGAATATCCCTGTGATGGATGCCTCCTTTGTTTTTGTGTGATGAGGCATTGAGTCTGTTATTTGGACATATTGGCGGTGCACCATAACACACTGGTCCTCGTAAAATAGTCTAAAATTTGAATTTGAATCAGCAGATCTGTTTGTCAGTTTTTATTTGACCCTGTCGCCAAGTTTGACGCGATTCAAAGGTTTAATCAGTCTCCTGAGACTTGCTAAAAAATGTCGGTATTGACCATTGATTTGTGTCCCGTTGAATCGAGGAACCATCCGACGAAGTTTCGGGCACAAGCCAAATCTGCCTTTGGAACACAGCAGCCAATCGTCATCAGCCTGGGTGCTGCTCTACGGCAATAGACTATAAAGCTTCGTGGTCAGCCACTCATAAACATTCTGACCGCTTTGACACAAGAACTAATTTTGACGCACCATCATCACCCCGCAGGATTTTATGACCGGGGTTGCGAATCGTGGAAAAATAAATAATGATTGCAAAAAATATGCTTTTTTAAATGTACACCGTGCACCTCCGGTGTACCGCCAATACGTGGAAATGTTCAGTGGTCTCTTTTAGGTGACCGCAGTAGCACAGTGGGGAGTTTAATTCCCCATTTGTGTATCATCTGCTAGTACGGGTGCGGTTCAGGGGCTGTGAATTATGAGCTTAATGGCAAGAAGATCATGGGAAGAAACAGGAAACCCGAATGAAAGCCATAAAACAGTAATGGGGGGGGGGGCGGGAGCCCATACAAATTCCATTCAAGCACACACTCACACTCGACAACAGGGTGGGACAGCATACAGCGAATTTTCTCACTCAAACTCACACTAGCAGAACCAAGGGTGCAGCATACAAACTGCACACGGAACAAGTCTGGATTCGAACCGAGATGCTTCTTGCAGTGAGGTACAGGTGTTATACAGCTGTGTTACTACTGCGTTACTCCTGCTGCCGCCCACTAACTTGGCTGTTGTGTTCCCGCAGCTGCATTCGGAGAGGGAGAGAGACGGCGGCGTCATGGAGGAAAGGGACGAAAGTGTTCAGGAGACGGTGAGAAAAGCCAGCGTGTGGGAGTGTAAGAGTGTGGAAGGGAGTGTGAGAGTATGGATGATAGTGTGAGAGTATTGATGGGAGTGTGAGAGTGTGGATAGGAGTGTGGGAGTGTGGATGAATGAGAGTGTGAATGGGAGTGGGGATGGGAGTGTGAGTATTGATGGGAGTATGAGGGTGTGAATGAATGAGAATGTTGGACGTGGTGGATTTTGACCTTGGCATCCTCTTGCCCCCATCTCTCAGCTGGTGAGTGGCCTTGGCTCAGGGCAAGCCTTGCTGGGCCTCGACTGGCATCTTGGGGGATTGCTCCTCTATAACACAAAGTACACACGTGATGGTGCGTGGACTCACACCACACACACACGCTACATGCGTGACAGTGCGTGGACTCGCACCACACTCATGCTACATTCATGACGGTGCATGGGTTCGCACCACACACACGCTACATGCATGACGGGTAGTGGGTTTTCACACTACACATGCTCGCTACATGTGTGACGGTGCGTGGGCTCGCAAACAGTAGTATAGTGGTTAGCCCACTGCACTATGAACCCAGTGACCTAAGTTTGATTCCGGCTCACGGCCAACACGACTGACGAATATCTGAACCAGTCCTGGGCCACCTATAGGTTGACTCAGCCTTAAATTAGTACCTCGTGCGGTGTGTAAACATCACCACTGGGGAGACAGGTGTTCGGGCATGATGCTGGCCAACCACCCCCTGCGTGTGCTGTGCCGACCTTCATAGGCGCTGCTACTTACTAACAGCACTTCCTCCAACAGTCCGTTAAGGCTATACGGGGCATCTTTGTCTTGTGTGTGTGTCTGTAGGAGGCGGTTTGACGGGAGGGGGAGACAGCGACGCGATGCTCGTGGAGTGTGAGCGTGACGCCAGTATGAGCTGCCCCGTGATGCGCACCCTCTACAGCGAACTGTACAGCATCTTTTCCTCCCTACAACAGCAGCAGGGTGCCGGCTCTGTCGACAAGAAACAGTACGGCAGCCGCCTCTGGCGGGCACATGTGTACCAGTAGGAGGCATCTGTGTGTAATTCCAGTAGTCGCCACCTGTGTGTGACACCAGTAGTAGCCACGTGTGTGTGTGATACCAGTATGGGCCACGTGTGTGTGTGATACTAGGAGGAGGTACGTGTGTGATGCCAATTGAAGTCACATATGGGATAGTTATATGAGGCATGTGTGTGATACCAGTAGGTGCCACGTGTATGTGGTACCAGTAAGAACTACGTGTGTGTGATTCTAGCAGTTGCCACGTGTGTGTCATACTAGTGGAGGCACCTGTGTTTTATACCAGTGTAATGATGCCGACACACGTTGTACTTGGAGCCTTTATTTGACACACTGGGCCCCGCTTCTGGCTTGACTCTTGAAGCTCCCCGAACATCCCCTCCCCTTGTGCTCTCCCCTTTTAACCCTTTCGAGCCTCTTCTCTCGAAACTTCTCTCACTGTATTCCTTTCAGCCAATCCCTGTCCTCCCTCAACGGTTCTCAACCATCCCTCAACGCTCAACCTCCACTTCCCACCTTTTTCAGTTTGAACCTCTCCTTCAATCCCTTCAAACCTTCCCTCCCGACCAATCACCATGGAGGCCTCTTTGCACCAAGTGGAGGCCTTGGCCTACTTCCTGGTAGTCTGTGTGGCTGCTCCTTTGGTTCGGGTGAGTGGCCCAGAATTTTGGTCATTACACCAGTAAGAGGCGCGTGTGATGCTAGTAAGGGGCACGTGCGTGTTGATTGTCTGGCACCATCGATTGTGCCAGCTCAAATTTGCAAATCATAACAGAAAAACACGAATGCAGCTGAAAACAAAACGGATTCTACAACACACACAGAGGTGCGCAGCACTGCATGTACAGCAACTCAGCCTTGTCCAGCCTACCAGCTCAAAAGAACTGCAATGCATGGCCATTTTGTTTTTCACATCACCAACTCAAATGTGGCCATCCCAACAGGTAGCAGTGAAACAGACACAAGTCTAGGCCGGTTTTGATCCCCATGCGGCATCGTAAGTTCAGCATGGTCATCTATGGGGACACCACTCGCACTGCTTGTAGGCATCGCTCATTCACATCTTTAATTTTTCCGCTCTGATTGGTTTTCCCATCATATAGTGATGTGGTTGTGTGGTGGTTGGGATGTGGTGCTGGTGTGGTTGTATGATGTGTGGTGCCGGTGTGGTTGTGGTTTGGTGCCGGTGTGGTTGTGCTGGTTTGGTTTGTGTGGTACCAGTGTAGTTTTGTGGTTTTGGTGTCATTGTGTGGTGGGGGTGTGGTTTTGTGATCCTTGTTTGGTGCCGGGGTGGTTGTGTGGTGCTGGTGTGGTTGTGTGATAATGTACTTCTGGTGTGGTTGTGTGTTTCTGCAGTGGTTGTGTGTGTAGTGGTCATGTAGTGGTCATGTCGTGTGGTTTCTTTGTGCAGGTTGGTGGAATTTAGCCGCAGCTACCGTTCAGTGATGAGAGCAACCATGGAAGGCTTACAGAAGATGGCAAGTAAGTCTGTCATGGGGGAGTCCTGGTACCTCTCATCAAGATAATGGAACTTAAGTTAAACTTTAGACGAGAGTTGCATCACTATTCTCGACTTTCCCAAGAGAAAAACAAAACCCCAATGCCCTTTACATTGGTGCCAATTATTCTGTTTTAACACGTAGGCTAATGGATAATATTGATTCTTGATAAATATTATCCACTAGCCTTTGCCCATCCAAGGATGGGTGTATTGCAGTAAGTCTGAAACTTGCAAGCGAAAAGCAGACCGCGATGTGGTATTCATTGCACCCCTTTGTGTGCAATTTGTAAGGCCGTGGTGACACAGACAATTTCATTTAAAGGTTATAATCCCTTGTTCATTCTGACGTCATTTTTAGTTCTACGTCTCAAAAGCGTTACGGAGATCGCGTGACGTGGGGGTTCTGCCTTTGTTCTGCCTTTGTAGTGAGGGTTATAAGTTGACGCTGAGGAGGGGGGAGGCGCCTCGCCCCCTCATGTGGAGGAACGTCACCCGCTAATTAATAATGGAGGGGGGGGGGTGTCCATTTGGAGGACATCACCTGGTCATGATTATTAATGAGGGGTGGGTCCATGTGGAGGATGTAACCTGTTCATGATTATTAATGAGGGGGGCTGGTCGACATGGAGTGACATCACGAGCGTTAAGGACAGACATTCCTGGGTGATTATAGTAGGTATAATAAACTCCTTAAAAAAATCTAATCTAGATTTGAAGTTTTTGTGACTGTAGGGATCCATACTCTTTGGTTCTTTTGGTAAAGTCATGTAGGTATAAATTAAAATAAATTAAATCACGACGTTTCGATTGCAACACAATCAATCATCAGATGGGAAAACTACAGCAAGAATGTTTTTTCTGAAGTGAGAGAGAGTTGCCATGGTAAGAGGTTCTATCGGTAAGAAAGGGGGAGGAGCATGGGGGGAGAGGGAGGGGTGGGGGTGTGGGGTAGGGACAGGGCGAGCGCTGCGTGGTGTAGTAGTACCTGTTTTTGACCCCGCTTTCGCCTACTTCAGCAGTTTTTTCTTGCTGTGGTTGTCCCACCTGATGACAATTGCTTGTGTTGCGATCGAAATGTCGTAATCTATTATTTTTCTACCTACGTGACTTTACTGAAAGAACCAAAGAGTTTACTTGTTTTATTGCCAGAAAGGATAAAACATGTTCTTTTGTATCATTTGGATACTGGAAAAAAGGTCCCATAGATATAACTGCTCGACCCAAGCTATACGTGTTCTGCTACTTGCATTATCTTAATAATGATAATAATAATAATAGTTCAATTTATTACGCGTGCAAATTTGCGGACGTAATGGCCGCAACTCAGAGGCGCGGAGCCGAGCTCAGAGTCGCTCGAAAGCATGATTATAGAGGTGAGTTTTTAAGTCTCTCTTGAAGGAGGCGATTGAGGTAATGCTGCGAATGTGCAGAGGGATAGCTTTCCAGACTGTTGGGGCTGCCACCGAGAAGCGGCGCATAGACATGACCATCATGGATCTTGGTATCAAGAGGAGGTCGTGAGTCGCGCTGCGCAGGCATCTGCCGTGTGCTGCGCTGCAAGTTGTCAATCATGAAAAAAGGTACGGCGGGCAGGCGGATATGAAGGCATTGTGACAGAGGCAGGCGATCTTGTATGTGAACCTACTGGCGATGGGTAGCCAGTTGAGAGCGCGGAGACAGGCTAGTGAGTCGAGACGGGGATGAGTGTGGGCAATGACGACGCGTGCCAGGTTGTTTTGTAGTCTTTGAAGTTTCTTTAGGTTGCCAGCGGAGGTCCTTACTAAGGCGGAGTTGCAGTAGTCAAGGCGAGACCCAACTATGCAACATGCCAATGTGTTGGCAATTTCAGTAGAGATGAGAGGACGTAGGTGTCTGAGAGCCTTCAGGTGAAAGTTACATGACCTGATGATGTGGTTGGTTTGACGGTCGAAGGATAAATTTGAATCTAGGATGACACCGAGGTAGCTGAAGTGGTCGGTGAACCTGATGCTGTGACCGAAGATGTGTTTGTGTGTTGGGAGTGCTGATGAATTGAGACATTGCTTGGTACCTAACATTATGGCCACTGACTTTTTCGTATTAAGGGCTAGGTTGTGTGCAGTGAACCATTGTTGCACGGCGGTGGTACATTCCGAGAGCCTC
Source organism: Entosphenus tridentatus (assembly GCA_014621495.2). NCBI lineage: Eukaryota > Metazoa > Chordata > Hyperoartia > Petromyzontiformes > Petromyzontidae > Entosphenus > Entosphenus tridentatus. The sequence goes on from CM025668.2 coordinate 1,171,316, forward strand.
TCGAATCCAGATGCATTGCTGGAATCGATGGCGGTGAATAGAATAGTGTCATCCGCGTATGAGTGATGCTTAACACCGAAGCTTGCGATGAGCCGGCCGATCGGGGAAGTGTAGGCTCTGAAGAGCAGGGGACCTAGTACAGAGCCCTGGGGAACCCCGCATAATGCTATTGTTTCAGACGATGTGGACATGCCCACCCTGACTGAAGATTGCCGGTCAGAAAGGTACGAAACTATCCACTTGAGTGCTGAGCCGCATATACCGAAGTCGGATTTCAGGAGGGAAGTAAGGAGCGAGTGGTTGATGGTGTCGAAGGCTGACGAAATGTCCAGACTTACAAGTGCAACAGTCGAGCCGGAATCAATGATCGTTAAAATGTCATCGAGCACTCTAGTGAGTGCTGTTTCTGTGGAATCGTTTTGACGGTAAGCTGACTGGAAGCAGCAGTATTTTGCGTAGGAGGTGATGTGTGGTTTTAGCTGGGCGAGGGCTAGTCGTTCAAGAAGTTCATCTTTTGGCGGTCTCTGGTCGAACACTGGTGATACGAGGCCAATTATTTTCAAAGACAATGTGTATATTACCACAGCATGTTTGTTTCTTCATGTTTTGCCACAAGTATGGGTAAAACCTATTGTTATTTTTTTCATTTTGGATACTGGTTTAAAGGTTCCATAGATAAGTACCATTTAATAAATGAAGGTTTTTTGGGTTAGATCGTGGAAGTATAAATGTGTCGTTAACCCGCCACCACCCGACACAGCCAATTAGTAATGTGTGTCACGTAAACAAAACGTGCCAATCAATTCTGGCAAAATCGCCTGATGGTGCTGGATGTTATTACCAGCGAAACGTCGTACTTAAATTGTAAATGTGGATTTACTCTCCAACACACCAGTGGGCTGAAGTAGTAGCTAATTGATCTAACCCAAAAAAACCTCTGATGAATAATGTTGATTGCGAAAGCCTATGTGTCAAATAGATAAGTACCACATTGTGGGTAAGTGGACGTTGGTTATCGTATGGAGAAAGTCCCCGCCGACATAGGAATGTGGCATTTCCACCCAATTCTCATGGGTAAAATGTTTCAATTAGATGGGGTGTTGTGCTTGAAACTCAGTCAATCGTCATCACATTGATTCTTCAACTTACCCGGTGAGCTGCCTGCAGCATTAACAATGATCGGCGTGTTAAACTGCTTGTACAATCAACAAATTAATTTAGAGGATGTCACTCGTGATTGGGCCGGATCATTACGTGGCCTCCCTCAAAGTCCATTGTGAATCGGTACATTGCCTGCTGAGAAGTTGCTGTGTTAAATGAACGGGATTATTTCACGCCGCTTTGGCTCGGTTAATGTCATCATAGTAAAACCCTTGAATCCGTGTGAAATCATCGGAGTCTGATTCATCCGTGTTCAACTTGTGTTCGCGTGTATGTTTCTGTGCTGTGTGGTGGTGGCAGTGTCAACTGAGGACCATATTAAGTTGGACTATTGCAAAGAACAGGTAAACTGAGATACACCCTTTTTAGAAATATCACAAATTAATTGTTTTCTGTGGTTGTCTCATGTACAGTAATGCCTCGATGTGTGTATAGTCAATACATGAAGTTTCGGGATAACAAACTTTAGATTTTTTAAAATAATTATTTTAAACAGAAAGCTAAAAATAATGTAAATAAATACCCTTAAATGTACTCTTTGGTTCTTTCGGTAAAGTCACGCAGGTAGAAAAAATAGTAGATCACGACGTTTCGATCGCAACACAAGCAATCGTCATCAGGTGGGACAACCACAGCAAGGAAAAACTGCTGAAGTAGGCGAGAGATCTGC
>CM025668.2:1198146-1223587 GCA_014621495.2 Entosphenus tridentatus
AGGCATGTCCACGTACACGTGCACCCCGTGCTCTCTTTTAGCCCCGCTCCCCCCCCTTCCAATACGTTATCATGTGCAACAACAGTGACTTGCGCAAAAACACGTCCACGTCTACGCCTACGAGCACCTCGTGCCCTCTTTTAGCCCTCCCCCCCCTCCCGATACGTTCCATTCATTGGCTGCCACATTCTGATAAGCTCCCCCCCCCTCTCCTCCCAATTAACTTGTATTTAAGAGTTTGCATCTTGTTTCCCTGCTTCACTTGATGCAGCAAATCTGGCTGTGACGGTCCCACCTGATGACGGAGACTTGTGTTGCCTCCTAAATTCGTGATTTTTATTATTTTATTTTTATTAATTTTAATTTCATTTTTTACCTACGTGACTTTACCGAAAGAACTAAGAGTAGTAATATTTTGGTACAGTATTGTTTTTGGAAGCATTCACCGTAATATCGTATGAACGTTTACTTCATCGCATCATTGTATGAATGATGGGAGAAGAGAATAACGGGTTCTTATGTTAGCGATTTACATACTCAGCGCTTTCGCTCTCTAAATTACGGCTTGAATGAGGGGGGAGAGGTATGACTACACTCACAAAATTAATATCTTCCTAGGAATTTTATATAACAAAAGTTATATACATTACTGTTACGCTTTGTGTAATTCAACAAAACAAACAAAACTTAACTCCGAGTTCTCTCCGAATTCACGACAGGAAATTTGGCGCTTACAAAAAAAAATGGCGCGGAAGGGGAAATCGGCCGCGGCCGTGTTTGATCGCCACCCGAGTATGTGTTCGTGACCAGATTAAAAAATGTTGTGAATCTTTTGGTCAGAACCCGATTTGGTAGTGGTCAGAAGCGTTCGTGATCAGAGGTTCTACTGTATGGGTTATTTTGCCCATACATATATACATACACAGATAGCATGTTTCTTTGCATATTTTGGCACAAGTATGTGTGGTTAATGCAGACTTGATGCCTTGTAAAAGATATCTATTTGGTGTTTGAACATCTTAACTCCCCCTGTTTTATTGCCAGAAAGGGTAAAACCTCTACTTATTTTTTCTTCTTCGCCAAAAAGTCCATTGTTTAAGACTGTGGTGGTGGTGGCGGTTCTGGCCGTGATGGTGGTGATGGTCATGGTGGTGATGTTGGTGCCTGCGGTGGTGGTGGTGATGGCGGCGGTAATGATGGTGGTGGTGAAGACGGTGGTGACAGTGGCAGTGATGACAGTGGCGGCGGTGATGATGGTGATGGTGGTGGCCGTGGTGGTGGTTGTGGTGGTGCTGGCCGTGGTGGTGGTGGTGGTGATGGCGGCGGTGGTGGTGATGCTGGTGGCGCTGGCGGTGGTGGCGCTGGCGGTGGTGGCGCTGGCAGTGGTGGCGATGTCGGTGATGGTGGTGGTTGCGGCGATGGTGGCAATGGCAGTGGCGGCGGTGATGGTGGTGGTCTGTTTGCGTTGGTGCGGTGCCGCAGCCTGTGGAGCTTGGCGCCGGTGTACCTGGATGCGTGCGGTGAGGAGGGCCGCGCTGTCATGAAGCTGTGGCTCGTGCGGCTGCCCCTGCAGAGCGAGCGCAAGGCCCAGAAGGTGCTCAGGATCTGCCAGGAGAGGAACTTGCAGGAGCAGGGTAAGATCTTTGTTTTTTGTTCTTCTGTACACAGTATTTGCCTGCCCACAGGCCTTTAAGCAGCAAGTGGCCCTTCAATAAGCAGGGATGTAGTTCGTATAACGCAGGGTGTAAAGGAGTTCCAGCCCAGGGAAGTCTTTAATTTAGACTTCGTTCTGTCTTCAGCACAGTACGTCCGTCACCCATTAGGAAATTACTCTGTTGGAGGCGCCGCTCCAAACCCCTTCTATTGGCTCCTTCAATTCCCTCCTTGGTCCTTTCTGGAACGCTTTTCCTTCCAATATTAAGAAGCAACTGGAGCTGTGCACTGTTAAATCATCTAGTTTGAAACTAATCTCTTTAGAAATGTTGTTGTGTTTAGTTTATTGTCCTTCACCCTCACAATCCTGATTAGCACGGTTGGCTATGTACGGTGCGAAAGAAGTTCAACATACATACATACATTAGCACGGTTGGATACATACATTGCGAAATAAGTTCTACATTCATACATTAACACGGTTGACTACATAAGGTGTGAAAAGTTCTACATGCATACATTAGCATGGTTTGCTACGTACGGTGCGAAAGAAGTTCAACATACATACATTAGCACGGTTGACTATGTACGGTGCGAAAGAAGTTCAACACACATACAAACATATATGGAACTTTGCCCGACTCTCCACTGATCCTTTTTATTTCTCGTAAAAGGCTCTTTCCAATGACCCTGATGACTAATCCGATTTGGATGGTTCTCCACCCTCCAGTCAGATTGATCACCCTACATCCAGCAGCTCTTCCCCCTGAGAACTCCTCACCAATGAGAGTCGAGCGTGCTATTTAAACTCACGAGCCGACAGGCACGGATGAGTATTGATTTATTTATTATCTGAATTTGGTTCACCTCTTTGCGTCCCTTGCATAGGCAACCCTGGATATATACGGAACGGAACCGGTCCTGAGAGGTTATCCGCAAAGTGAAATTCCGTATGTCGAACCCTCATGGGACCTTTTTTGCCAATATCCAAAATGATGAAACAATAAGAATAGGTTTTATCCTTTCTGGCAATAAAAAAGGTGTTAAGATGTTCAAACATAAGAGGTTGATCTGCTGTTGTGGCTTTATATAGGCACGGGAGGGGGGGGAAGGGGGGTGGGGTTTGTAGAGTCGTAGCTGCAGGAGTTCACGGGGGAGAGGGGGGAGGGTTTGTGGCGTGCAGGGATGGGTGGGGGCTGGAGAAATTAGCATGTCCATGAATTAGTAGATGAAAACAGCACGGGTGGGTGAGTGAAAATCACAGCAGTCAAAACTTGATGTGGTTTATCACGTCCGTCCAATGATTGCTCCATCTGATTCCATCTCCTCGATTAAAGTTTTGTCTGTGTTTGTATATCTGGATGGCTACATCAACAAATCTCTGATGGTAGCCTGAGGGTTTACAGAGCACCTTGTTCTCGGAAAAAACAATGTCATAGCGTTGAAACAATGATCTGCCACCGAGGTGTTAGTTCTACCGTGTTTCAAATCCGCTTTTGTGTTCGCGAACCCGGTCTGAGACATGTCGCTTCGTTTTACCAATGTAACTGCTGCCGCAGACACAACTCAGCTTATAGACACCAGGACATTGCATGTCCGGAATCGCATCCTTCACCGATGGGATCAAATCACGGATTTTGTGTACTGTATTGAACCGAACTTGGATCTTGTTTTTCTTCAATATTTTGGAAATCCTTTTGGTGACCCCTGCTATGTATTGCAAGGTGATGGTTTTGATTGGGTCCTCAGATGGTTATCTACCTATGGTTGGGGATGCAGCTTTGCGGATTGTGTTGTCAGAATATCCATTCCTCCTAAGAGCCTGGCGTATGTGCTGAAGCTCACTGGCTAGGCGGTGTTGGTCGGAGATGCAACGAGCCCTATGGTGTAGTGTTTTGATGAGGGATTTCTTCTGGGCTGGATGGTGGATGGAGTCAGGCTTTAGATAGGAATCCGTGTGGGTGGCTTTCCTATAGACAGTTTCCCAATGAGCCATCAGGTCTCTTCTCGATCAAAACATCCAGGAATGGTAGCTTGCCATCATTTTTCACTTCCATGGTGAATTTGATAGATGGGTGTATGGAATTGATGTGGTTGAGAAATTGGTTTAGTGCTGGCAGGTCATGTGGCCGGATGACGAACGTGTCATCTATGTATCTCTTCTACAAGGAAGGATGTCGGGTGGATGTCTGGATGGCATCTGTGTCAAATTTCTCCATGAAAACATTTGCTACCACTGGTGATAGCGGAGAGCCCATTGGGGTACCTTCATTCTGTTTGCAGAAAGTACCATCACAGGTGAAGTATGTGTTGGTAAGGCAGTGTCTTACCAACGAAGGTACATCAGGATTCAGTCGCTGTTGGACCAGGTCTTCAATGGTTGCAATAGTATCAGGTACATCGAAACTGATGAGCAAATCCTCCGGGGATAGTGATATGTGCTTGATTAGTGAAACCAAGTGGGCCAAATTAAGTACAGCTGAGGCGATCTTGCCCGTAAAGGGAAGCAGAGTCTCAGTCAGCAATCGTGCCAGTATGTAAGTGGGTGAGTTAATGGTGGAGACGATAGGACGGAGTGGAGTACCCTCTTTATGGATTTTTGGTAGGCCGTAAAATCTGGGTGGTCTAGCAGCCGAAGGTTTTAGAGAGAGCTGTTTGGTGGGTTCGATTAGGGAAGTCGAATTAGTGATTATTTTGTTGGTTTTAGTAGCCAGGCTAATGGTAGGGTCTCTATTCATTTTGGTATAGCAGCCATCATTGAGAAGGTCCTGAATTTTGTTGTTGTATGTAGTTTTATCCATGATGACAGTGGCATTGCCCTTGTCGGCTGAGAGGATGACAATATCAACTCTCTTTTTCCAAACGCTCGTCCTTGCTGATGTTGCTAATGGGTTTCTTAGCATTCTTGAGGATAGCGATTTCAGATCTTGCAACGTCTGCCGGGATGTGTCTCAGATCTTTGAGGGCTACGTCGATCTGGGCAATGATGTCATCCACCGGGATGTGTTTGGGGGTGACTGCGAAATTCAACCGCTTAGTACCGATTTTAGGCTGTCAGAAATTGGGCTGTTACTGTGATTGATAACAATCTTGTTAACATCTAACTTTTTCAAGTGTGGTTTGGATTTCTTTTTTGACAGGAGGTTGAATTTGGCAATCAGGTTAACTCTGCTTTTGGTTGACATTGAAGCAGCTGAAAAAACAGTCATGTTATCTACATGGTCCCAATCAGATGTGAAAATTTAGTCTGTTAATACTAAATGTGATTGTAAGAGAGTCTTGTCTAACAACAGCAGATAATTATTTCTCACCTGATGACGGACGCTTGTGTTGCGACCGAAACGTCGTGTTTTCTTTTATTATTTTTTATATCTATGTAACTTTACCGAAAGAACCAGAGAGTATGGATTCCTGCAGTCACGAAAGCTTCAAATCAAGATAAGAGGTTTTTTTGGGTTAGATCGTATACATATTTAAATGTGTCGTTAACCCACACTCCTCTACGCTAACCCACACTTACAAGGCATCAAATCTGTATTAACCACACATACTTTTTTCAAAACATGCAAACTAACATGCTCTGATGAGAGAATGTCTGTTACCTTTTGCAACAGTATGTCCTGGGGGCTAGGCCTTCATATGTACTACTACTCGCTAACAGCACTTTCCCCAAGATTAAGTGAAAGGCTTTGCGGGGGATTTTTGTCTTTGTTGGTATCCCAGCTCGCGGGATCTGCAAGGAGATGGCGGTGAGGGCAGTGCGCTCGGGGAGACTCGGACTCGCGCTCAACTGGAGCCTCCGAGCGAAAGATCCCGCACTCACCACGGCACTGGCCGACCGGTACACTCCACCACACTCCACCAATCTCCACTACATTCTCTCATGTTCAACCATGCTCGTCCATGCTCCACCGAGCTGCTCTGTGCTCCACCGTACTCCTCCACCACCCTTATCCACGCTCCTCCACAATACTCCACCCTCCTCCACGCTCAACTGCACTCCACCACGCTTATCTACACTCCATTACGCTCCTCCATACCCCACCACACTCCTCCATGCTCCTCCATGCTATCCCACACTCCTCCACGCTAACCCACACTCCTCCACGCTAACCCACACACCACCATGCTAACCCACACTCCTTCGTGCTAACCCACGCTCCTCTATGCGAACCCACACTCCTCTACGCTAACCCACACTCCTCCATGCTCCTGCATGCTATCCCACACTCCTCCATGCTAACCCACACTCCTCCATGCTAACCCACGCTCCTCCATGCTAACCCACGCTCCTCTATGCTAACCCACACTGCTCCACGCTAACTCACACTCCACCACGCTAACCCACACTCTTCCACGCTAACTCACACTCCTCCATGCTAACCCACACTCCTCCATGCTAACCCACACTCCTCCACACTAACTCACACTCCATGCTAACCCACACTCCTCCACGCTAACCCACAATCATCCACAGTATCCCACTACTCCTCCACGCTAACCCACACTCCTCCACACTCCACCATGCTAACCCACACTCCTCCACACGCTAACCCACACTCATCCACACTGACCCACACTCCTACATACTCCTCCACGCTAACCCATGCTCCACCACACTCCTCCACGCTCCTCCACTTTTCCACACTCTAAGCTTTTTTATGCTCCACCATGCTCCACCATGTCCCACCGCTCTCCACCTCGCTTTTCCACTCTCCACCACTCTCCACGACGCTCCTCCACGCTCCGGGGTGGCCAATGGACATACACCGTGAATCTTCCCCGAGCGAAAAACGCGCTACAGCTGGGCCCCGTCACCGCCCATCATCATTAATCATTCACAATAATCTTCCAATTTCGTCGTGGAGAACATAAATAATAAATTGTATCAGCAATGTCTCCTCCACATGAAAATTAGTGGGGTGCCACGGTGGCAAGATGTTAATTACCTCGCCTGGTATAAATGAGGTTGTGGTTTCGATCCCTTCCTGACGCCTGCTCTATGTATGGAGTTTGCGTGTCCCTCCCCATGTTCTATGGTTCTTTCGGTAAAGTCATGTAGAAAAAAATAAGCAATAATAAAAGTTGTATTATTATTTTAATTTAATTTTCTATCTACATGACTTTATCGAAAGAACCATAGAATATGAATTCCTACAGTCACGAAAGTTTTAAGTCAAAATCTCTCCTCATAGTCGTGTGGATTTTTCTCCGGGTCCTCTGGTTTTTTCCTCTACATTTAGAATCAGCATGTGTGTAGAATATTTGGCTGCTGTAAATTTCCATGCGATAAGCCACTTCTTTGAGCTATCAGTTGCGATAGGTCGCTTCTGAAAAGGAGCTACATAGCTCAGTGGGGCCTTACCTGCTACAATAATAAAATAGTATGATAATTGGTTTTTGACCCTTCTATCTGGCAACAAAACTGACACCTTTTTACAAGGAGTCATGTTTGCATAGACCGCAATACCTGCAGTCATAATACAAACAAAAGACATAACTCTGATAATGTGCATAATCATATTTTTTACACATGTAAATAATAAAAAGTAATAATCATATATTTATAAAAATCATGCACTCCCAGAAGGCCTTGGCCAGCCGATGGGTTGTGTTTTTGAACACGTATTATTTTTCCCAGAGTATTCGACGGTTGTGGGAGAAGGAGACCGTCAGTCTGCTCGTTATTTGTCGAATCGTTGTTGGTTGATCGTCGATTGGTGCCGCTGCAGGTTCCTAGACAGTTACGCCGCCCGTGGAGCTTTCTGCGACTTGGAGCTCATAGACAGCCTGGGCTCCTCTATCCTGCTGAGCGACCGTCTCACCTTCCTGGGTGAGCGACGTGCACAGACACGCAAGCCAAAGACACAAAGATCCACCACCGTATATGACCTTTAACAGACGGTTGGGGTAAGTGCTGTTAGTGAGCACTTGTGAAGGCTGGCTTCAGGGGCGCAACTGGGTGGGGGGGGGGTATGTGTCAGCATTATGTGACGCATCGGGGTCCAGTCGGCCACAAGGGAGCCCTAAATTACAGATAAACAAGTAACATTGTAAAAAAAGATTATTCGTTAAAAATGACCCGGCGGTCTGTTGAATCGAGGAACCGCCGATCAAGTCGAGGGCATGAGGAGTCAAATCTGCCTTTTGAACACAGCAGCCAATTGTCATCAAGGCTGGGTGCTGCGCTATGGTAACAGACTGTGAAGCTTCATGTTCAGCCACTCATATAAACATTTGTCTTCCAACTGCTTTGACATCACGAGAACAGATTTTGACGCACCACCACCAATATTTTCTGAACGGGGTTGCAAATCCCAAGGAAAGTAAATAATTATAGAGATTTATTATTATTATTTATTTACTATATGCCGTGCACCGTTGTACCGCCAATACATTCAAATAGAAATTAGAGCAAAGATAACCAAATATAAATCCGGTGCACGTTTCCCCAGGTAAGTACCGTGAGTTCCACCGGCTCTATGGAGACCGGAGGCTCCCCGAGGCTGCGCGCTTGCTGCTCACGCTGATGACCGCTCGAGTGGCCCCCACCGGCTTCTGGCTCACGCTGCTGGGCGACGCCGTGCCCCTGCTCACTCACCAGCAGGTAGCACTACCTCCCCCACCCCATCTTCCCCACCACCCCGACCTCCTCCCAGCACCCCACCTCACCATTACCCGACCTCACCACCACCCTGACCTCACCACTCCCCCACCCCATTTCTCCACCTCCCCCAGCTCCCCCAGCTCCCCTCCTCCCCACCTCCCCCATCGACTCACCCATCTCCGACCTCCCCAGCTCCTCCACCTCCCCAGTTCCTCTACCTCCCCCACCACCCAGCCTCCCCCCCCCCCACCCCTCCACCACTCCATCTCCCCCAGCACCCTACCTCCCAGTGGGGAGGTGGGGTGCTGGCCCCATCTCCTCCACTTCCCCACCACCCCCACTACCCAATCTCCTCCACTTCCCCACCACCCCATCTCCCCCACCTCTCCCCAGCACCCCACCTCCCCCACTTCCTCCACCTCACCACCACCCCATCTCCCCACCTACCCCACCTCCCTACTACCCCCACCCCCTCAGCTCCTCCCCTATACACTCAGCCACATCCCCAACTCCTCTACCTCCCCACCTCCCTCACCTCCCCATCTCCCCTCCCCCTCACTCATCTCCCCTCCTCCCCCACCTCCCCCACCTCCTCCACCTCCCTCATCACCCCACTTCCCCATCATCACCCCACCTCCCCATCATCACCCTCCCTCCACTATATATCCTTTATCACATCGCTGTCCCCTCCACGTAAATAGTAAGTTTTTACACATTTCATCAGCAGCATGACCTGCAGGGAATGGGGAATTTAACAAGTATTGGGTCAACACAAGCAAATTCTGGACTGGTTTTTCCATTCAGTGTTTCATTAACAGTCGGGTTTGCTTAAACTTTGGCATTCACTAGCAGGTTATACTCCTTCTTTTGAAGTTCAATTTGAGGTTGGTTAGCTGCAGTATTTCATCGTTTGGAGCATTTTTAAATACTGATGTGCCTCCTTTGAACTTGTATATTTGTGATGAACATTACAAACTAAATATGGTCAGGTTCTGCAATTTTTCATTTCAGGGCTCTACAATATATTCGACCACTATTGAGTTGTGACATAGCCAACATGGTGGTGTGTAGCATAATGTCAACAAGGCTAGATTATTGCAACTCACTACTCCGTGGGACGTTTTGACAAAAACATTACCAAGCTGCAGCATGTACAAAATGATTTGGCACGTGTCGTGATGGGTACTCTAAAATCCGACCGTGCCCATGCAGTACTCGCTAAGCTGTATTTGCTTCTGGTTGCTGAATGAATACATTATAAGGTCGCACTCATTTGACACAAAGTGCTTGCCACAAATAAACCACAATACCTTGCTGATTTCGTCAAGGAGCATAAACCATCGCTCAAACTCCGCTCATCCTCGCAGCAGCTTTTGACTAGCCGCCAAACAAAGACAGTCACCACATCACGGGCTTCCGGATGCGCTTCTGCGGCTGTCTGGAATGCTCTTCTGATATTAGGAAGCCACTGGAGCTATGCATTTTTCAATCACGATTTGAAATTAATTTCTTTGAAACAGCTTTTTGCGTTTAGTTTGTTATTCACCCACACCTCCTATTAACACCATTGGCTATGTACGCAGCGAAAGAAGCTCAACATTATACATACAAGTATTAAAATGTTGTGAAGTAAGACCATGCGGAGAAGGAAATTACTATGAGGGCTGTTGCCGTTTATTAACACTTACATTTATACTCTTTGGTTGTTTTGGTAAAGTCATGTACGTATAAAATAAAATAAAACTTATTACATTTGACACTTAAGCTCACACCAGGGGTAGGTGCTCTCTATTCTTGGTTCTTACCCTGGACTCCCGAACACTATGTTGTCCGACCCTCGGCTATCCCTTGGGGCTCTCTCACTCATCTGGCCGGAGAGGGGGTTCATCCAACACCGCCCGGCGACGAGGAGAGAGAAACCCTTTCTCTCAGCCGATCTATACTGATTACTCAGAGCCCTACACTCGGCTATCCCCTTGGCTCTCCCACTCGTTTGCCCGGGACGGGGGTTCAGCCAACACCGCCCGGCGACGAAAAGGGAGAGACCTCTTGCAGCGGATCCTTGCCCTGGCTCCCAACAACGACCACATCTTTATCACGGGGTCCCCCTCAAGTACCCCTTTGGCGACTCCTCCCCCTAGCTCGGACCCGCCTTTGTTCTCAAAGTTACCCCCTTACAGCACCCGTGACGTGACGTCACCCTCGGCTGTCAGCCCGCTCGCACCTCCTCCTGTTGGCTCCCTCATGGTTCCTCACAATACTCCTCTACAAAAAACATGAATATACTTACTGCAGCCACAGACTAGGTAAAGCGCGATGACAATGGCGTTCGTCTTGCAAGGAAGTCGTCATGGTGGCCGTGTTTGCATGGGCGTTGGGTTCCGGGCAGCTGATTGGTTGGTGCAGTGGGATTGATTGCAGACAATCTTGGGTTTCACAAGCACTTTCTATACTGAGGCCTCCTCTCTGTCTGTTGTCCTCATCGCCACTCTCGCCAGGTGATTTTTGATGCGGAGCAGAGCTCACAGCTGTTGGACTGCTTGGAGGAGGCCGTGGAGAGGAGCTCCGTGGGAAAATGGGCAGGAACGGATCAGGTGAGGACACTGCGTCTCACGTACATGTCTAACATGCATATCACCATTACCCGTTGCTGATCGGTCTTCAAGTACATACCTGATGCATTATGCAACCCATCAGATCTTTTGCAATGCGTCAGACCTTGTGCAATGCATCCGACCTTGTGCAGTTCATCGGGCCATGTACAATGTATCAGACCTAATGCAATGCATCAAGCGTGTGCAATGCGTCAGGCCTCGTGCAATGCATTTGGCCTCTTGCAATGCGTCAAGGCTCTTGCAATGCATCAGGCCTCGTGCAGTACGTCAAGCTTCGTGCAATGTGTTAGTCCTCGTGCAATGCGTAAGGCCTGGTGCAATGCGTGAGGCTTCGTGCAATGTGTCAGGCGTTGTGCAATGCGTGAGGCTTCTTGCAACGCGTAAGGCCTCGTGCAATGCATTAGGCCTCTTGCAATGCGTCAAGCCTCGTGCAATGCGTCAAGCCTCGTGCAATATGTCAGTCCTCGTGCAATGTGTCAGTCCTCATGCAATGCGTCGGAACTCGTTCAATGCGTCAGGTCTCGTGCAGTGCATCAGGCCTCGTGCAAATGCACGAGAGGAGGAAGGAGGTGGGAAGAATAATGGGCTGAGTTTGTTCTGCAGGAGCAGGAGGAGTACGAGGAGAAGAAGGATCTCATCCGCATGGCGATCGTGCAGAACCTGGCACGTGCCATTGTTGGCGAGGGTTCGCTGCCTGTGCCCTGAGCCGTGGATTCCCGATCCACTCACGTGGGAGGCTCCACTCTCCCTGCCACGGACAGCGCATGCAGTTCGAGAAACTTCTCAGTGGGGCAGAATCTCTTTGCAGGGCGTGGAAAGGCGTCAATCCACAGATTCTCGAACCATCGTGCCACGTCTCGGGTAAATGAATCTGCGTCTTATGGCAGGATCAATAGTTGAAGCCAGATTGATGTTAAATCATTTCTTTACATAAAACCGAGGCGGTTATCACTTGAGTTCAACAATGCATTTTTTCTTAAATGCCGCCTTGACATTTTGATATTAAAGTGGAGCTTGTCAAATTGTTCCATGTTGTGGTGGTGGTTTCCGCCAGTGTGTGTGCTTCACCATTGCCTTTCTCCTCGTGATTTGGACACTCGTATCAAGCGAGCCATGTGAATCGGCCAAGTGGTGTTTGTGGCAATGCGCAAACTAGGTGTGTTTATCCATTGTGTAAATGGCGCCATGGTGGCGAGTGCTTACAAGAGGTCGTGGGTTCGATCCCGACCCTGCTCTATATTGGAGTTTGCTTGTCTCTCTTCCCGTGGTCACGTGGATTTTTCTACGAGTCCTCCGGTTTTTCCCTCCAAATTTACAATCAATGTGTGTAGAGTATATTACGTATCTTGCACAGCGAATAAAAGTGGACTGAATAAAATAACCTCCCTTAGAAAAAATAGAAGTATCTTTTTTACATCACCTACAATTTTGTTTTCGGGGTTAATATTTTTATATAACCGTTGGTTCAATGCAAGACCCAACCCTTGACACCTGTACAATTGGAGTTTACTTGTCTCTCCACATGGTGGTGTGGATTTTTCTCCAGGTCCTCCGGCTTTTCCCTCATTCATAATAAACAACGTACATTTTCTAGTATTTGGCTGCCATAAATTTCCACGTGATAAGCTTCTTCTTTGAACTATCATTTGTGGCCAGGTCACTTCTGAAAAAGAGCTACATAGCTCAGTAGGCCTTCTTACCTGTTAAAATTAAATAAAAAAATGTTAGGAAATGTAAACTGTTCAGTCGGGTGGTGGTGGTGGTGGTGGTGTCGGGTGGTGGTTGTGGCGGTTACGCACGTAGCCTGTTTTTATACAGCACTGGAGGCAGCAAGGTTCGGTGGATCATTGCACTGATATCAAACACCTTTCCCGGTGGGCGTCGAGGTGGAGGAGTGGTGGTACAGCAAAAAATGTGGACTCCTACCTATCCCATCTGTACGGGATAGAGCGTTTCCACCTCGCATCTTCATATATCCGGGACCGCAGGGAGCTTCAGCAATTGAACGTATTGGAGGTACAAGGGTGGTGCGTGTAGTAAAAAAAAAGCATGTATGAATTATTTACTTTTACGCTATTCGCAAACTTGGGTCAGAAAATATTGCGGGGTTGGTGGTGCTTCAAAATCAGTTCTCGTGATGTCGAAGCGGTCGTAAGACGAATGTCCGTTCAAGTTTTGATTTTAGAACGTTTTTTTGAGGGGATCGCCACGTGTGTCATTGCAATACTCGCAAATTAGTCGGGAACTAAACAGTTTTCCATAATAGAGGTTTTTTGGGTTCGAGTGTGTGAATATAAATGTGTCGTTAAACCCCCCACCACCCGACACAGCCAATTAGTAAGGTTTGTCACGTAAACAAAACATGCCAATTCATGACTAGAGACTTCGTACTCGAATTGTAAATGTTGTTGTGGGTTTACTCTCCAACACACTGGTGCGCTAACTATGTCGGGTCGTGGTGGGTTTACCAACACATTTATGTTTACGCGATCTAACCAAAAAATATTTCAAACAAACTGCTCTTGTGACCTGTCCTCAGGATGCATTCTCCCACCACCACGTCATCTCGTTGATCACTGTTGCTACCTACATAATTTCTCATCTCATTGCTAATTCTATTTGGGTCTTGTATAATTTACCTAAGGACCGACATTCTTCGCACTTCCAGACATTTGGACCCGTCACTCGTCCTTGACTGCCCTTGTGTGGATCTTGCCTTTGAATCTCACGGCGTCTGCTCATCACAGATAATTCCTGTCACCTTTCTTCAACTACACCAGCCGCTTTTTATTAAATTCTGCCCTTGCTGCACTCTCCCATGTTGTTAGGCCCTTGCTACTCAGTTTCAATGGCCGGCGTGAATTCGACCTCTACAAATGCAGCATTACGCGGATCACGGCTCTTTTGACTGTCCCTACCATGAGCGATCGTCCAGCATCTAATGGAATTGGTTTTGGTGGATGGATGTCGGTGCGGACTCTGCCTCGTCTACCTGGGGCGATGCTGTCTCTGGCAGCACATTTGAGCAGCATTCTGCCTTTTGGCAGGATTTATTCCACAGGTTGCAAGAAGTAAAATTGAATGCTGACTAAAATCAACGATCTCACCCTGCTCTCTGGCACACGCCCTGCTCGGCTCTGTTGGTGAATGGGTCGCTCTTTTTCTGCTGCTGCTGCCCCCTAGTTTTTTGCACTCATTACACACACTATGCTTGCCCCAAAATGAACTACGATACCTCACTGATCTCGTCAAGGAGCATAAATTACCATCACGCAAACTCCGATAATCCCTGTCGCAGCAGCAGCAACGGCTTTTGGCTAACCGTCAAACAGACGGGTACCACATAGCTGCCATTTTGGATGTGCTTCAGTGGCCATCTGGAACGCTCTTCCGATATCAGGTAGCCACTGGGAGCTTTGCACTTTTAAATCTTGATTGAAAACTGATTTCTTTAGAACTGATTTTTGTGTTTAGTTTGTTGTCCTTCCCCCGCACCTCCGATTAGCACGGTTGGCAATGTGCGATGCGCATAGACGTTCAACGTACATAGTCTGGATTTCCCTTCTCGCCCCTGCACTGCTGATTCCATCCTATTGTATAAAGTCTTAAGTGTATGATTGATGCCCCCATTTATCGTTCAATCGCACCTTCACGAGTATAAAAAAAGCCTTTGCTTCGTGATGTGCAACACATTCCACCTGTTGACAGAGCTTTGAAGTGGAGCTTCATTTCCACACTTTAACAAATCTAAATATAACATTTTATCTTGGGATAGCGATGCATACAAAAACATACAACCGAGAAACGCATCAACAAAATACACATTTTGTTCATCAAAATCGGCCCAGGGTTGTCTGCGAATGTTGATGTATAGCAGTAACTATAATTTGACGTTGATGTGCTTGAGCCAGCTAATTGCATCAGGAGTAGTGTGTCACTGTGATGATGCCGCCTCCTTGGTATTTGTGAATGGGGCATTGATTCCGTTATATGAACATGGTGGCGGTACACTGATGCAGAATAACACACCGGTCCTCATAAAACAGTACTAAAATTAAAACATTAGCACATCCGTTTATCAGTCTTAAATTGAGTGAGCTGCAGACTCTCCATCAGAAGTTGCCTCCGATTCTGCAGCTGCTTTCCCCACTTGAGCGTGTGACACCACCATGAGTGGTCACCTTTCGATGCCACTGCCCGCCAAATAATGATTCCAGAAATGAATCGAGGAACCATCCGACCAAGTCTAGGGCACGAGGAGTAAAATCTGCCTTTGGAACACGGAGCAGCTATTCGTCATCAGGCTGGGTCCTGCTCTACGGCAACAAGACTTAAGTTTCGTGGACAGCCGCTCATTAACATGTGTTTTCTGACTGCTTCGACATCACGAGAACTGATTTGTGACGCACCACCACCCCGCAAGGCTTTTGACCGAGGGGTTGCGAATCGCGGGAAAATAAATTAGAGAAAAATGTTCTATATATTTTTTTATACCACGCACTCCTGTACGTACAAATATTACATGGTTCTCTTCTGAGTTGACAATTTCTGCACACTGGAGAATCTTAATTTTCCATATATGCATTATTATCGGGTATCCCCACCTGCTGCTGCCTATGGTTTGTGCAGTGGGCGGCAGTTCAAGAGTTGTGGGCCCCATGAGCTTTATGGTGGAAGATCGAAGGCAGGGATTTTCTCCATTGTCGTGAGGAGGTGTTTGCGAGATCAAGCAAGCTGGAATGCGTGGATGAATGCGGCGCACGGGCTGGTGGCCGATGTTGCGTGGAATTGGTGGATTCGGAGAAGGGATCACCCGAGCTAACGCAGATGTGGCATTGCAAAGAGGGTGACTTGAGTTTTTTTTTAACCAGGTAAGGCCCACTGCGCAGTTTCCTTAGATGTCAGAGGTGCGGAGAGCCACAGACAGTGAAGGCAGCCAGCAACAGCACCACCAATTGCCCAAACTCTGCAGTCCCCATTCAATGACATGATTAAACTCAACTATTCTAAACTATACAATGCTTTTTTATTTTATCAGGTAAGGCCCACTCAGCTATAATAGCCTCTTTTTTTCAAAAGCGATCTGGCTATCACAATATAATAGCCCAATGAAGTTGGTTTACACATGGAAATCTATAGCAGTATCCAAACAGCATGTTTCTAAATGTGGAGGGGAAAACCGGAGGGCCCGGAGAAAAATCCACACGACCGCAGGGAGAGAGACACGCGAACTCCAAATATACAGGCGATGGGGTCTGGATCGAACCCACAACCTCTTGTATACCAGGAGAGGTAGTTAACATCTCGCCACCGCGGCGCCCCTAAGCGAAAAAACCTGAACGTTATATTTACGTCTATTTCAAGAGCTTAATAATAGGTGGCAGCCACTTATGAGTGCAGTTTACAATACGTCAACCCTACTACACGTTGTAACTTATGTCGGGGGGGCGGGGAGGATTAGTAATAGGCGGCTTTCACTCTTTGGCAAGTAATTTGTGATCATTAAAATATCCTCGCAATGAATCTAGCACTTGTGTGCGCTGCCAGATAAGTGCGAATGCAACAGGTATTCATAACAGCTGCCTTGTAGCCATGCCAGATTGTTTTTGGCTAAGTCGAAATAACTTTGTGATGCAAGAGTTTGCTTAGACTTTGTCGGATTTCGCTCGTACGAAGCCCATAAATGATTGGATTCAATGCAGGAGGGAAAATGTAATACAGGGAGCTGAGGATGGACCGAGCAGCGGTGGGAATAGCATCGGAGTTGCTTATGCGGTGCTGCAAGACCATGAATATGACAAATACGTAGGAGATGCAGAGGACGCAGAAGTGAGTGACGCAGGTCCTGATTGCCTTGTGCTGCCCACCTCGACGGCTGGACCGTTTGCATTCGTACAAAATGCCGACGTAGGAGAGGACGATTATCCCCAGCGAACCCGCAGCTGGCACGGCGATGAGGAAGTAGCCGTACGCCACGTTGGCGCTGGTGTCTTCGCAGCTCATCTTCGTCAGCGACATGAAATCGCAGCTCGGCATCGAGACGACGCGGGGCTTCGTGCACAATTTGACGACGCTGCCCAGGATGACCTCCCCGGACACGAACAGCGCGGCGAGCGCCATCAGCAGCACGCAGAGCTTAGCTGCGACCGCGCCGTTCAGCAGGGAGCCGTAGTGGAGAGGCCTGCATATGGCCAGGTAGCGATCGACGGCCATCGCGGCCAGGATGAAGCCCTCGACGACGGTGGCGAAGTGCAGCACGGACATTTGCGCGACGCAGCCGGCGAACGAGATGACGTTGACGGACACGAGGTCGTAGAGAATCCGCGGCTGCGTCGCCGTGGTCATGACGACGCCGTTCAAGGCGAGCCCGCATAAGAACACGTACATGGGCTTGCGGAGCTGCGCTTCGCGCGCAATGGCCAGCGTGAGGCACAGGCTGCCCAGCACGGAGAGCGCGTAAGTGAGCAAGATGAACGCGAACACCAGGGGCCTCGTGTTGGCTGGCTCGCGCAGGAGACCCGTCATGAGAATCATCCCCGGAGGGAGGATCAGCCCCTCCATCGGGGCCCCGTCCGTGAGATTCGTCTCCATCCGGATCACTCGCAACCTGGCCCGGGGAGATTGACCGGCGTCAATCGGAAGCGATGGATGGGACAATGCAGAGGGGATAAAGAGCAGAGGTCAGTTTAACACGTAGGCTTTCGTGACCAATATCATCGCGTAACTATATAAATACATCTCCGACCAGCACCAACTAGCTAGTGAGTTGGAGCACGTGCACCAAGCCCTAAGGATAAACGGATACTCGGACCGTACAATCTGCAGAGCTGCCTCCCCAGCCATGGGGAGACAACCTTCTGAAGAGCCAACCAAAACCATCACTTTGCCATACATACCAGGCGTTGCCAAAAATATTTCCAAAATCTTGAACAAACAGGATCCAGGTTCGTTTCAACACAGTACACAGATTCCGTGATCTAATCTCATCTGTAAAGGATGTAATTCCTGCCATGCAGTACCCTTGTGTCTACAAGCTGAGTTGTGGTTGTGGAAGCAGTTACATTGGGGAAACGAAACGACATACAGTATCTCGGACCGCGTTCGTGAACACAAGGCAGATCTGAAACACGGTAGGACCAATACATCGGCCGTTGCCGATCATTGTTTTAACGCTGTGGGCTCACACGAAATTGATTTTTCCAAGACGGAGGTACTCTGCAAACCTAGCGTCTACCTTCAGAGATTTGTTCATGAAGCATCCAGATATATAAACACAGACACAACTTCAACCGAAATGATGGGTACAATCTGAGCAATCATTGGAAGGACGTTATTAACCAGGTAAAGTCTTAACTGACTGTGATGGTTCCATCCTATCTGCCTATGTCAGCTGTTATTTCATGCTAATCTCTCACATTAACATAGCCACTTCCGTGCCCAGTTACATGCGAATTCCTCACATTAACATCATGCTAATCTCTCACATTATCATAGCTACTTCTGTGCCCAGTTACATGCTAATTTCTCACTTTAACATCATGCTAATCTCCCAGCCACTTCTTTATGACCCTTGAGCTACACCCATTTCAAACCTTTTAAAACAGTCTGCATCAGCAGCAGACCATGCTTTCCCACCTGAAGACGCCCGAAACGTCGTGATCCATTTTATTTTATACCTACGTTCATTTTGCCGAAAGAACCAAAGCGTATGGATTCCTGCAGTCATGAAAGCTTCAAATCAAGATATAAATGTGTCGTTAAAACCCGCCACCACTCGACACAGCCAACTCGTAAGGGTCGTCACGTAAACAGAACGTGCCAATTCGTCACTAGTACAGCACTAACCGGTGTGTTGGAGAGCCAAGCCAAAATATTTACAATCTGAGTACGACGTTTCGCCAGTAAATAAAACTAGCTTCATCAGGCAACAGCCAGATTTGTGGAGAAGTCTTACTGTTTCGTTCCTTATATACTGTAGAGGCGTAGATGTGGTGACCACGCAGCTGCGCTCTTGCACAATGGGGGGGGTGGGGCAAAGATAGGTCGATATTTGCCCTTGTTTTTGTGTGTATGAATGTGTGTAATTGTGCATGTGTATGTGTGTGTAAGTGTGTATGAATGTGTGTACAGTATTCCCTCGTTATGCGCAAGGGATACGTTCCAGAGAATAGCATATTACACGTGTAATTATCTTGGCTTAGGAAAACCTATATTTTAAATAAATTACCTTAAATAAATACATAAATAATACATGCCATTACTTCTTTTCATCACTTTGTCATCACATTCTCATCTCTCTCTCGATGCAGCAGTCGTGTTCCAGATGTGATTCGCGGATAGCAAATTTCGTAAATAACGAGGGAATAAGTGTGTACGTCTTTGCTACATACAATGTGTGTGTGTAAAGTTCATTGGGGCACGTTATGGTTGCGTGCGGGGTGATGTAAAGGACAAGGCGACCGCGCATATGAATGAGATGGGGGAAGGATTGTGCTGGCAAGAAAGTCTGGAAAATGAGGGATATGGGATTGGGGGAAAACCCGCAGGGGATGGAAAGAGAAGGGTCTATAAGGGGAAGGGGGAGACAAGAGAGGAGGGAGTGGGATCCGTGTTCGTGCCCGACACAGTGTTCGTGTTGGCATGGACGATGGAGTTGCCTCAGCCAGGACCACCTTTCGTACGTTTGAGTATGAGGGATTGTGCGAGTTGGCTATCCACGAATCTGTTGATGTTTTCCTTGTGAGTGGGTGTGTGCGTGTATATTCTCGTGAGTGTGTACGCGTATGTATAGTATATCTGTATGCATGTGTGTATGTATGATTGTATAATTAGTGTGCGTATATATTAATCTATGTGTGTATATCTGTATGTATACGGGTATGTGGGGAGCGGTAATGTAGCGGTTAACACGCTGCGATCTGAACCTGAGTTCGAGTCCTGCTTACAACCACCAACATCAGTGACGATTATCTGAACCGGTCCTGGGCCTTCCCTAGGGTGACTCAGCCTCAAATGAGTATCTGGTGTGGTGTCTAAACATCACCACTGGGGAGACAAAGGCAGCCGGGCTTGGTGTTGGCCACCTACTCCCTCGTGTGCCATGCCGGCCTTCATAGGTATGGGGGGGGGGTCTATGTCTTTGTTATAATACGGATATGTCATTTTCTTTGTCCGTCTGCAACAACAGAGGTGTATGATATTTAACGGGACCTACATCTCTTATTTAGTGACCTGGTGAAGGTCTTTGATACCATCAATAGGCCTGGGCTCTGGGTTGTTCTTCGTGTTTTTGGGGTTCCTGACTCTGCTCACAATCATAAAGGACCGTCGAGATGGTGAGCAGGCCCAGGTAAAGTTGCGTGGCCGGGAGTCAGAACCATCCCCTGTTCACATTGGGGTGCGACAGGGATGTCCTCTGGCGCCTACATTAATTAACATATTTTTGACCACGTAGTTCGAAAAGTTTTCCATGGCTGTACCAGAAGAATTTCCATCTGACACAGATACAACTGATACCCCGGAAACGGTCAACCATGTTATGTATTCTGATGATCTGGCGATTGCCGCTCACTCTGAGATGGAGGCGCCGTGCTTCACCTGGAGTGTGTCACTAAGAGATGGGACTTTACCATCATCACCACCACAAAAACTAGACGCCTGCCTGGGAATATTGTGCCATGAAACACTCCGCCCCCTCAACTCCCCACGGGTGATTGGACTTGTGGAGTGACGAGATTTCCGTACCGGGGCAGTGTGCTGATGACCAGCTCTGGTTTGGAAGCTGAGGTCTCACTCCGAATCAGTCGAGCGGAAACTATCTTTTCATAGCTGCCTAACGCTGCTGTGTGGAAGCTTCTTGGCCTGTCACTCCACAGTTATGCCCTCTATGCTTGTGAAATGTGGGTTCCTCTTTAATGGAACATCTCTGCCGCTTTGAAACATTCAGACTGGCCTGCCTACGATCCATATCCTTGCAAGATCTGGAGCTCCTCTGGCAGCCAAGGCTACGTTGGCAGGGTCATGTAGCCCCGCATGCCCAGCCACTGCATGCCCAAGCAGCTTCTGCTTTACCGGATCGAGGGGGCTAAACGGGCGCATCACGGGCTAGATAAGAGATGAGGATATGCAGCTGATTGGACTTGCTGAAGATTGATATTAGCGGTGTAAAAATTGCTCTCTGTGGAGGAGCATCGTGAAGGACGCTTCTGAGCAGCTGGAGGCAGTCGCCCTCCAACAACAGCGGAGGACCGAGGAGCGACGCTCGCAACAAGCGGAGCGCCGGGTGGAAAAACCGAGCAAGTTGGCGCAGCTGGGAGCACAGGTGGTGCATCTGCCAGTCATCACCGTTAATCACACCATGGCATCTGGATATGTTCCATGACTTCTTGTCAGCGAGCCTTCGACATTCCACGTGGCCTGAAAATGCACCTAGCCTGGCACAAGTGCTGTGGTGACGTCACCGCCACTTATTGGCGAATGGCGGCTGTTGTGTATACGTGTGTGTGTGTAAACACGTCATTGTGTTTGCTGTGTACGTGACAATCAACACCCCTGGACAGCCTTGCAAATTAGATATCTCATCTCCAGGGATCTTGCAGGAAAAATGTAATGAACAGCATTACTCAATGATCGGATACTGAGTTGGTAGCAACTACTTTTCCCAATGTATGCAGATACCATTGATGTACATTGTACTGGGAACGTTCTGCCTTTATTCAACTCAGGAACTGCATGTTGATCATTTTGTTTTAAATGAACATCAACAACTTGACCAAACGTGGCCAAATGTCTCTCTGTCTCACCGCTGGCCTGCCGGTTAGTTACATTTGCTAATTTTTTAAGGTGAATTAAGATCACCCAAATGCAGTTATTTTTTATTTGGTCGCTTTGCATAATGCATACGGATTTTTTGTATTTTTATACACGCAATGCACGTGTTTGTGTGTTTAAACTGAACAATTCTCTGCAATCCCTTCACTGGCAGTGGTATCGGACACACTCCATTGTCGCTTGGACAGACGAGTGCGACGATCGCCCTGAATCTACGTCAATGCTCCTGTACGTGTGTTGTACGATGAGGGGTTTTCACAATGAATTTGTCCCGATCCAACGTGCGCGTTGCTGGAAATGTATTTATCTAATGAATATGGTTTTTAGCACTGCTTTTTATCTTTTCGAACGTGCTTGTTTTTGCTCCCATTTATATTTGCTTCATTGCTGTGCTTCTTTGAACGCGATTTGCTAGTGGTGGCATGTTGGTGACTTTTGCGAATAAGACTCACACTGGCCTCTTGGCTTCTCACCTGGCTAAACAAACGAACTTGAAGCCTGACACTGGACGTGAGCTCCTTCAGCCACGACTCGCGGTGTTGGCCCCCCCCCCTTTCACTCGGGACTGCGGAGGCTGGAATCGCCACTAAAACCGTGGATTTGAGCGATTTGCACCTGAGAAAGAAAAACACAACCCAGGACATAATTGGGAAAAGTTAACTCGCGAGATGGAGCCATTCGGACCGTCTTTCTCGTTAGAGCAGGAAACCACAAGGCTGAAAAGCTGCCTAATACCGGTGGCAAACGATGATTGCGATATACCCACACCTCCGATGAAACACGGTTGGCTACGTACGGTGCTAACGAAGTTCAACATACAAATATACGTACTACACTATATACTCCTTTATACTACACACACTACGCTATATACTACAATACATTACTATACACCACTATAACCTACACTATATACTACACGACTATACACTACACACTAAGCCACTCAACTATATTGAAAACAAATCTTTAGAACTGCCTTTTTGTGTTTAGTTTACTGTTCTTCCCCCACACCTCCGATTAGCAGGGTTGGGTTTAACACGAAGGCTATCGCGACCAATATCATCCATTATAGCAGGGTTGGCTACGTACGATGCGAGCGAAGTTCAAAATACAAACATACTACACTATACACTCCGATACAATACACACACTACGGTATACACTACACACACTACGCTATACACTACAAACATTTAGACTCGCGCACAGCGTCCTACCGTTGTCTGCCAGGCAACGACGCCCCGATCCACAACCCTCCTCCCTCCGAAACTGATGCCATCGTCTCTCCGTCTCCTCCTTTGATTGCCATTCTGTCAGCAGTATGCACGTCAGCTGCCACCCCTACCGCCAGATTGTACCCAACCCACTTGCTTTTCTTCACAGTCAATGTGATGCCTCTTAACTTGCATCATTTGTCTGTCTCAATGCATTTCCAAGCATGCTCATCGGATTCCTCCAGTATAAATATTCTGATTCTGATGCACGTAGCCATGCTTCTCTGCACACTTTTCAGCTTTTATTCCATTTACCTTTAATCTAGATTTGAAGTTTTTTTGTTATCTTTGGCAATGTTTCTGATCCATATGTCACAGCGCATAATTAAACACTTTTTACATTGCCACAAGTTGACTTTGATTTTCACTGTTAAGTTTGATTAGCCTGCTGTATATTTGGAGTTTGTGTGTTCTCTGTGGTCGTGTGGATTTTTTTCCGGGTCCTCCGGGGTTTCCTTTAAATTTAAAATCAACATCACGTGTTTAGAGACACTTTGTTGAGCTATCATTTGTGACCAGGTGGCCTCAGAAAAATAGCTATATAGCTCAGTGGGCCTTACCTGGTAAAATGAAATTAAAAAAATCCTCTCCTCTTGAATTGATACATTTTTATTCCATTCTGCCTTGAATAATCGCCATAGATTTACGTATTACAGTTGTGTTTTTCCCGCAGATATATTGAATTGCTGAACGAACACGTTATATATACTCCGTATAATATCAACACAATGTGGTGTTTACAAACAAGGCAATTATATTGAATAGTTCTAAATTCGTGTTGTTCAAAAGTTTGTTTGGGTTAGATCGCGTAAATATAGATGTGTCGTTAAATCCGCCACCACCCGACACAGCCAATTAGTAAGGGCTGTCACGTAAACAAAACGTGCCATTTAGTTACTAGTTTAGCACACCGGTTGTGTGTTTGAGATTAAACCCACATTTACAATTGTGTGCTGGAGAGGGGGTTTACTCTCCAACACACTGGTGTGCTGAACTCGTAACTTAATTGGCATGTTTGGTTTACGTGACAAACCTTACTAATTGGTTGTGTCTGGTGGTGGTGGGTTTAACGACACATCTATATTTACGCGATCTAACCCAAACAAACTTTTGAACAACACGAGTTTAGAACTATTCAATATAATTGCCTTGTTTGTAAACACCACATTTTAATCCAAATTAAACGTATGGATAATATTGCTCGCGAAAGCCTCCGACTACTACTGCGTGTTAATTTGAGGAAACTGTCGTGTGATAGAAATGAGCTGCAGAAACTTTGCAATGCGTGATATAGAATTATTACTACTTAAACAGTCTGAATACAATGCACAGTATTATTAAATAACTTATAGAACGGGTCAACAAGTGTGCGTACGTTTCTAATTAGTATGCATGTGTTTAACATACATTGACTCGTGGATAATTTTACAAATACTGCAATTTTGTATGCATGAGTGTACAAAAAACGTATATGTTATATCTTACCTTCATACCTGTCCCACTACCTGATCTTCATAGCCTCTTAAGGAATACAATACAACAATGAAATTCAATTACAGCTGATATCGTGGCTACCACTGCAACTCAAGACGCCACAAATTGCAACAAAGTACGAAACGCTAACAACTAAACGCGTCATATCAATTATACAATCACACAATCAAGTAAACCTATGTGCGTGCCTATATTAAGGCAACGAAGGATGCACGCATATCTATCTAAACCTCGGATTAAGTTACTGGGAGCGAATAAAAGCACCACGATAGAGTGGTGGTGTTGTGATTAGGGCGGGCGTGAGGACAGCGCTTTTGAGTTTATCAGAAGGCGTCGTCTCTCAACCCGAAGCCATCTCCCGGGGGGGTCTCCAAGTTGAATCTCTACGCTCCACTTCTCTCGCGTCCAATTAACTCGGGAACACAGCAGATCCCTCCCAAAGTGAATCCTCAACGTTCACAAGAAGTCGAACAACTTTTGATTTGACCACTGGGGGGGGGGACATGCGAACTCGTGGGAATCGCAAAGGTGTGAACAGGTGATGATGCATCTGTGGAGTTCTCTAATGAGCCAGGTTCAGCAGCATGGCAGCAGCAGCACTCGCTGTCCCTCATGCTATCAAAGCTGCCAACCAAGGAACCTTCGTTTCTACTTACATTATCCCACAACCGCCGTAGTGCATGGTCAAAGCAACTCCTGGCGGCTTTTCTCCTCGCATTGCTCCACTTTGGAATTCCTCCGGGTTGTCTCTGTGAGGCCGCAGTCTTCCTTGCTCATGTGTCTCTCCCTATCACTCTTCTATCGCTACTACCATCGACTTGTCTGCCCATGTTGAGGCCTCGGTCTTGCATATACTATGGTCAACCACCACAATGGAGATTGCAAGAATACACTCACCCACTCACTCACACACTCACCCACTCACTCACCCACTCACTCATCTATAGTCACTGACTCACCCACTC
>CM025668.2:1252321-1287132 GCA_014621495.2 Entosphenus tridentatus
GCTGTCGCCTCGACAGACCTGGTTTTCACCTGAGGACGGCTGCTTGCGTTGTGGCCGAAACGTCGTGAGAATTATTTTATTATGTTTTATTTTTATTATTTTATTACTTCCCTTCTACGTGACTTTACCGAAAGAACCAAGAAGATGAATCCCTGCAGTCACGAAAGCTTTAATTCGAAATACACTCATATACTATAGAATACACTACACAATACACTAATATACAATTTTATTTTATTTTTTACCTACGTGACTTTACCGAATAAAACAGAGTATGAATCCTTGCAGTCACGAAAGCTTCAATTCTAGAATTATCGAGTGATTTGATTGACTCGTTCACCGGAACCCTCGTGAACAGATAAGTCACATCAAATCTTACCAGAACATCATTAGGGTTAAGCTTAATAGCTATAATTATATTTACAAGATTTTCTGAGTTGTTAATGAACAAAGTTGGTCCTGCCGATGTAGGGTTTTATTTGTTATGTATTGTAGTAATTTGTACGATCTTAATGGGACATCAGGTTTGTGCATCTTTGGCAACCCATAAAGTCTTGGTGGTTTTGATGCCCTTGATTTGATCAGGTATTGCTCTTCCTTAGGAATTAATGACTTGGCAATAATTGCAGTCATCATGCTTTCCAAGGCATTGGTTGGGTCTCGTTTACTTTGAAGTACATTTTTGATTTTAATA
This sequence comes from Entosphenus tridentatus, assembly GCA_014621495.2. Lineage (NCBI taxonomy): Eukaryota > Metazoa > Chordata > Hyperoartia > Petromyzontiformes > Petromyzontidae > Entosphenus > Entosphenus tridentatus. The sequence continues at coordinate 1,253,016 of CM025668.2, forward strand.
TCATCACAACAGATGATCAGCCCTCATCAGCAGCAAGAACTTGGATATCTTTATTTGCTCTGAAATCTCTTGAGGCTTTTGCCTCACTGAGACTAATATTTATTTTTCACAATTTACTGTTCTCAATTATTTTTGGCAACCTAATGCCTAGTCATCTCAGCTTGATTATGTGGGAGATGTCTAACTGCTGATTCCACTTAAGCATTTATGTCATGGACAGGGATTGTACGTGGGGCAACAGCAAAGTTAAGACCTTTAGATAGGACTAATATCATATTGTTGGTTAATTCAACGTGAGTCCTGTTGATAACCATTTTGTTTTTCAATTGTTTATTTTAAGTTGAGAGTTGTTTGTTAGTCAGTATAGCAAATTTGTTAATATGCATAGTGTTAGTTTTCTTAAATACGTTGTCAGCAAATTGCTGTGTTATTGTGTCAATTATATTCCATTAATCTGTAGTGACACTTACTAATTTGTCAGTATAAGTACATTAGTGATTTAGAAATGTGAATTAGTTCACACGGATTATGCTATAGTCTCTCTTTTAACAATACTTCAAAAGCTTCATGTAGTATTTGATTGGCTTTCAGTAATTAAATGTGATGAGTTAGTTTAACTGCGTTTGGTATTATCTTTGAATCTCTAATTTTTTTTAGGAACGCTAGTGAAGACATCAGTTTCATCTGCTTGATGTGGAGTTTCTACAATTTTTTGGTTTGAAGAAAAGTATCCTCTCAATAGAGGTTAGTCAGTTTAACCCTTACGGTTTTGCGACCAATATTATTAATAATGTTGTGTTTTTTTGGGATAGATCACGTAAATATAAATGTTTATAGTGAGAGCTAGTATAAAGGTTCATGGTTAGTTATAGAGTAAGAGTTTATGGTTATAGTTAGAGTAAGGGTTTATAATTAAAGCTCGTGTAAGGGGTTATGGTTAGAGCTAGTATGATAGGTTACGGTCAAAGCAATAGTAAGGGTTTATGGTTATAGCTAATGTAATTAGTGTAATTAGTGCTAGCTCAGGGGTTTATGAATAGTCTTTCATGTATTGTTTATATTAGTGCTGGGGTTGGTTTATATTCAGAGTCTATTGATAGTTGAAGAGTAGGTGCCAAGTTTAAGGTGGGATTCGGGGCTCGGGATGGGTGGACGGGTTGGTGTAATGCGCTTTTATGGTTAGTGCAAGGGGTTTATGATTAGCACCAGGATTGATGTTTGAGATACAATTTATATTAGTGTTATGGTTGATGGTTACTACTACAGTTGTGTGTATGTTGAACGTATTTCACACTGTACGTAGCCAACCGTGTTAACTGTGGGTACAGTTGTGGTAAGGATCAGAGTCGTGAATGAAACTTAACAATTTTCACTTATACATTACACCACCTCGACTATATTACTCATACCCTTACGTTAGCTATTATTAGAGCGATAGTAATAGAGCACTCATAAATCATATAAATGATAAATTACCCACGTTAATTGCCGAAGACATCACAGAATAGCAGTGTATGTATCAAGCCACATGTATTTGTCATGGAAACTTAGCACGATGTATTCTGCGCACATTTATGGTTTAATATGTGAGGAACTTACCTGCAGTGTTGAAGTGTGAACTAGGTCTCCCAAATCCTCTAGAGTGCGATTGCATCGCGTTCGGTGTCTTTATATCTCACTGGCTGCAGAGTCATGGCAAAATTTCGTGACAAAACGCCTCCCCTGGAGAATACTGAACCTCCTTTGAGGTTGATCAGCGTTTTAGCATGTCCTTATCACTTTTATTCTCCCAATTAAACGGAAACACTAAAAGCCCCACCTACATTTGATGCAGACATGCATTGCTTTAGCCGCTATGGACCTGGTGTCAGGAGAGATTTCAAAAGGTGTGAACGTTACCCATTTTGCTATAATTAAGAATTAAATCGGCTCTGTGATGATGAGTCACAGCTGCATCTTTTTTTCTAAGCTGATGCAGCTTGTGGAGGAAACAATGATGGTCACTGTTGCTAAGCGAGTGACGAACAGAAGGACATTCAAACGGAGGAAGACTCATTAACAGTATCTACTCTTATTTTGTTAATTCATATGTGATTTCGAGAAACCGCTGTCAAGTATCCTATGCCAAACGATAACTAATAGTGTGAAACCTGCCTGCTCAAAACCAATACATGCAATAACTTGGAAGACCAACAATTGTGGAGCTGAGTAGACTTGCCTGATAACTCGTACCAGCGGTGTCAAGATCGGCCTCTGTGGAGGGGGATGAAGGATGCTACTGGGCAGTTAGAGGCAGTCGCCCTCCAACAACAGCGGAGGGCAGAGGAATGATGCTCACAACATTGAGTGGAGCGCCGGGCGGATAAATCACAGCAAGTTGGCACAGTAGGGGGCACAAGTGGTGCATCAGCCAGTCATCTCAGTTAGTCAACCCATAGCACCTGGGTCTCTCTCATGTCCTCCTGCCAGTGAACTTCCGACATACTCTGGATCTGGTTTTGGTTTGCTCCACTGCCCTTCATCTGCATAATATATCTGTGTTAGACATGGGTCTATCTGACCACTCTGCAGTGTTCTTTGAAATGTCCTTATTTCACCCTGCTCGTTCATACAGCCGGATCTCGTTTCATAATTTCAAATCCCTTGGTCCAACTGCACTTTCTGATGCTTTATCTATCTCGGTTTTATCAGAACGAAGTTTACTCCGTTTTAATGAGGATGCACTCCAGTATAACAATACATTATCCGACATTCTCGATTCCATGGCTCCACTTGAGTACCAGTTAATTTCAGCCAGCCACGCCCCCTTAAAACCAAAGCTCGTCAATCTGAACGGATTTGGAGGAAATCAGGCCTCACCATTCAACGTCTAATTGTTTTAACAATCTCTCATTACTTATAAAGAGAGTGGATTAAATCAGAATATATTGCCAGCGTTATTTCAGCCAGTAAAAATAAAACACGGACTTTTTTTCAACCATCAATCAGCTACTCAAGTCAGTCCCCCTGTAGCAATTTTTCAGCTTCAGCTGACTGCTGTAAGTCTTTGTCAAAAAATTTCACCAATAAAATAACTACCATTAGCTGACGGCTGTGTTCTTCTCCAGCTAATTTTCTTCCTCTGGATTTCCAGCCTCCATTCAATGGTACACCACCAACTATGCTCCGAGTTATTTTTCCCACTAAGCTTTCTTCCCTGATCGCCAATTCCCGCCCGACATATTGTCCTCTACACCAATTTCCTTCTAAAATCCTCAAATAAAGTTTGCCCCATTGAAACCATTTGCATTGGATCTATTCAACAGATCTATAAAAACAGGTATTGTTCCTTCACGGTGGCCGTTGTCACTACTCTGCTTAAAAGCCAGGTCTTGATCCGGAGTGCTTTATTAATTACCGACCTATTCCCAAGCTTCCTTTAATTTCTAAGGTCCTTGAGCGTGCTGTAGCAAATCGGCTCTGGCAGCATTTGTTTTTAAATGTGTAATAAAGGACTTCCAGGCGATGTCGTTCTCCGTGTCCTTTATTGGGTTCTTGCTCACACCTTGCGATGTCTCCGCTCTCCAACCCGCACCTGTTCCTCCTCGCGTCTCCGCTCTCCATGTTGTCTCCCACTCTCTCTCTCTCTGCAGCCACACCGCTGCCCGTGTGCTACCGTACACTCCGCAGCCACCCTGCTGCTCCGCGCAACTCCGCACTAACAGCAGCCACTCCGCTGCTCTGTGCGCTTCCACACACTCCGCAGTCTCCCCGCTGCTCCACGCGCACCGCTGGCCGATGGTGCCGTGACTCCAGCCTCTCGCTTCGCGCCACTCCTCGCCAGCACTCCGCGTGGCCTCTCCCTTCTCAATCCTGACTTCACTCCCGATCCCCTTCCGGTTCTCCCCTTATATCCTCCCCCTCACGTGACCCTGACTCCGCCCATACTCACGTGACCCTGACTCCGCCCATACTCACGTGACCCTGTCTTTGCTCGCATTACATGACCCCCCCCCGTGTAGAAAAACCCAGCCGTCTCCGGCTGCAACAGAACAAAATAATGCGAGCAAAAGTCCAGCAACAGGCATTACAAGACACGGAGATTATACAACAACAACAACAACACAACAACAACAATAAATAGGTTAATTAACGAAAGGAAAGGGACTTGGAGCGCGTGCGGGTCGCCGGCCCGTCCTGAACGGGGGGCGGTCCCCGCATAGAACGTGACCGCGACAGAGTTCTAGGAGCGGCGGGATCAGACCCGCCCGTCGCTGTTGGAGTCTCGCCGGACAGCAGGCCCCCCATCCCCGTTGCAGCCCGACCCCGCAAAGCTCCCAGTGACTCATCGAGCAATTGCTTGCGAATCCACACCGAATGTGGCAGGTTCAAAACGCCATCCGTCGGTCCCGGCCATACGGGAGCCTCGGCCACCTCAACCGGTCCCGGGCTACCGGGAGCCACGGGCACGTCTACAGTGGACACAACAGGCAGAGGGGGTTGCTGAACCCGCGTACATCTATTCGTGCCTGAAGCGCAAGCGCAAGGGGACCCCTGCGGCAATCTGGAGAGTGCATCCGCATTCGCGTGACGCGTGCCCTTCCGATATTGAATATCGAATGAAAATTCCTGCAGAGTCTCCAACCATCGTGCCAATTGGCCAGACGGTTGGTCGACTCACAGCGCATATTGCAGAGCCGCATGGTCCGTGCACACAATAAACGTACGGCCGTACAAGTACGGCCGATATTGGCGGAGAAAATGCACAATGGCCAAATGTTCGCGGCGCGTAACGCAGTAACGGGTCTCCGCAGGAGACAACACGCGACTTCCGTACGCGACCACGCATTCAACGCCGTTCTTAGACTGGGAGAGAACAGCCCCAATCCCGGTGTCACTAGCGTCAGTATCCAGAATGAAAGGTCGAGTGAAATCTGGATAGTCCAACGTAGGTGCCGACGCCAACCGATCGTGCAGGCCCTGAAACGCTGCCTCTTCCGTCGGTCCCCAGCTGAATCTCCGGCCCTTACCCGTAAGGAGGTGCAAGGGCCTCGCGATCGTTGCAAAATTTGGAACGAACCGGCGGTAATATGAGGCAAACCGAATGAACCGACGCACGTCACCCACTGAGGCCGGAGTCGGCCAGTTACGGACCCCTTTGGAACTAACAATGTGGCCCAAATAGCACACAGATCGTTGTAAGAGGTGACACTTTTTGGGCTTAAATTTTAAATTAGCCGAACGCATTCTGGCAAACACCGTGTCCAACCTCCGCAAATGTCCATCAAATATGCGGCTGAAAACGATAACATCGTCTAAGTATATTAAGCACGTCTCCCATTGTAGACCCGTTAACACGAGCTCCATCAGCCGCTGGAATGTCGTGGGGGCAGCGTTCAGGCCCATGGGAAGGCAATTAAACTCAAACAATCCCTGCGGCGTACGGAAAGCCGTCTTTTCCCTCGAGGACTCGTCCAGGGGAAGTTGCCAGAATCCCGATGAGAGGTCAAGAGTAGAAAAGAAATTCGCCCCAGACAACGCATCGAGGGAATCGTCCATACGCGGCAGGGGGTATGCATCCGCAACCGACACCTTATTTAATTTCCGAAAATCCACACAAAACCGCAGCTTCCCATCCTTCTTCTTCACAAGGACCACCAGCGCGCCCCACGGGCTGTTGGACAGGGAAATAATATCGGTGGCCAGCGTTTCCTCCACTGCGCCGCGAATGTGATCCTGCTCCGGCGGACTCAACCGATGCGGGTTCATCCGAATCGTAACGGCATCGCCTGTATCAATGTGGTGGGAAAGCAAGGAGGTGCGACCCAAATCGAAATCGTCTGCACTAAAGATGTCGGAATACCTCCCCAACAGCGCGCGGAGCGCAGATCGCTGGTCCATAGTCAAAGACGTATTTTCCCGGCACAACTCGGCAATCCACCGATCGTCCTGTGACGTCGAGACCGATACCCCCCCTACGAGGCCTCAACGATCATGATCGCCATGACTCGTGAACGCCATTGTAGCGTGAGCCAAAACGGTTCCGGCCGGAACAACAACATTTTCCGTGCTCCCATTCAATACCTGTAAAAACGGAGGTTGACCCGGCCGGACAATCGTCTGTGCCCCCACCAGCGTCAAGCCACCCGTTATAGCGGTGGACGGCGATAACAAAACACCCGCCGCCCCCTCGATTCCAGGCACTGGTTTCCGATACCGCAGCGGAATAAGCATCTGCGAGCCAGGCGGAATATCAACCGATACCTCGGACAGCGCCTGCACCTGACGGTCAGGAGCTGTCTGGGCCCAGGGCAATGGCAAGAATGCAACACGCCGACCCCCCGGCAATTCAACGCAATTTAGATCCACCCTTATTTGAATGGGCATCTTGGCTAAAAAATCGGTACCCAACAAACAGGGCACCGCGAGGGACCTGGAGATCAACACTGTCCCCGTAGCTGAAACACCCCCAACCGTTATACTGGCGTCCACCTGACCCACAATGCCCATACTACCCCCGTTTGCCGCTATGCAAGAGTCGTAAACCGGCCTCACGCACCCCGGCGGAATGGACAAAAGGTGAAATATCACGTCCGAGATAATGGTCGCTGACGCACCCGAATCAACTAAAATGCGCACGTCGACCCCCTGGATAGACCCCGGCACGATGGACGAGCCTGTAGCGACCGCAACCACCCTCCGTGCAAATTTGCGCCACTGCGTCAGCGAGCGACGCGGATCACCGAACGACCCCCCGTCAGTAATGGCACCTGGACCCCCTAACGATGGTGATGCATGAGGTGACAGGCCTTGCCGGGTGTCTGATGCGTACCGACTTGCCTGTCGTGGGTGGTCCTTCACTGTCGCGTCCGTGACCGAGGCCTCCTGCTGGGGCAGCTGTCGAACGCGAGCCCAGCATTCTCTGGCGAAGTGGCCTTTACGGCCGCAGCGGAAACACGCCAGGTCGGCTCGGCGTGCAGCACCCCCTCGGTGTTGTTGCTCCCGTGCCGGTGGCCCCGGTCGCCACCCCGCTCCTCCCCGAGTCGGCCAATGGGTCGATGCCGCCATCAGCTCCTCAGGACCCCTCTCTGGCAGAACGTAGACGGCCTCCTGCGGAACCCCTCCTGTTGTGCCGCCGCGGACTGTAGGGCTCCTTGTCCACGCCGTCACTTGTTTCCAGCGGCGAAGATTAAATTGGGCATCTAGGCATTTAGCCGCCGTCCGGGACGTCAACTTATCGTGGCCACACACGGACATGGGGATGCCCAAGTCCCGGGATAACTCCAACATTTTGCCCAGTATCAGGGGTTCCAACAAATCGGGTTCTGTCTCTGGATATGCGGCCATTGCTAACTCGATCACCGCGCCCCTGAATGCCACCGGCGACTCTTCGGGTGCCCGTGTCCGCTGCACAAACCTACGGTGTGCATTGTCGGGAGGCTTGTACGCCTCCACCAGTTCCTCAAAGACCCCCTGAAGTGTCGTCTTCTTATCGGCTTTAATGGAGCGGAAGAAACGGACGGACTCGTCGTCAAGAAGCGTTGGCAAAACCTCCAAAGCCTCCACATCAGTCCATTTAGCGGACCGTACCGCCGCTTAGAACCGGCAGGCGAATGCGCTCCAATCTCCCCCATTGGAGAACTCCTTCACCATCGTAAGACGCTGGCTTCGGGTCCCCCCGCTGCCTTCAAGCGGCGATGATGTCACTTGCGGTAGCGAGGAGACGGCGTGACTCTGCAATGTGTTCAAAATGGCGGCTCCCCGTCGTTCGTCTCCGACCACACCCAAGATGGCGTCTTCCCACGTCGGAGGCGGCAAGATGGCGTTTTCCCGCGTTGGAGGCGGCAAGATGGCGTCTTCCCGCCGTTCTTCCCCGACCACGCCCAAGATGGCGACTCCGTGCCGCGTGGTGGAGAGGGCTGGAACCGACGACGAAGCCCCACTCGGCTGTCCTCTTGTCGGGCTCCCCGGACTCGTCGTGGGCGTCACCAGGGTGCAAAGCTGAGTTAAAACAGCCTTCAGTGACTCTAGTTGGGCCGCCACGTGTTGCCACCCTCCCTCGACGCCCATCCCCGAAGACGGTCCCGCAGCGCCGTCGACATCTTGCACTCTCAGCGCGTCGCCCGTTCCCGTCTCGCCTCCACCTTCCATTGTTGGTAGCGCCACCGCTGGAGAAGGGTCGTCGTCTTCGTCAGAAGATGGCGCAGAAGATGGTGCAGGTATGGCCCTCTTCCTGAGCTGTTTCGACATGTCTCACTTCTGACACCAGTGTAATAAAGGACTTCCAGGCGATGTCGTTCTCCGTGTCCTTTATTGGGTTCTTGCTCACACCCTGCGATGTCTCCGCTCTCCAACCCGCACCTGTTCCTCCTCGCGTCTCCGCTCTCCACGTTGTCTCCCACTCTCTCTCTCGCTGCAGCCACACCGCTGCCCGTGTGCTCCCGCACACTCCGCAGTCTCCCCGCTGTTCCACACGCACTGCTGGCCGACGGTGCCGTGACTCCAGCCTCTCGCTTCGCGCCACTCCTCGCCAGCACTCCGCGTGGCCTCTCCCTTCTCAATCCTGACTTCACTCCCGATCCCCTTCCGGTTCTCCCCTTATATCCTCCCCCTCACGTGACCCTGACTCTGCCCATACTCACGTGACCCTGATTCCGCCCATACTCACGTGACCCTGTCTTTGCTCGCATTACAAATGAATGAGTATAACACAGCACAGAGACCGCTCTGGTTAGGGTGGTTAACGATCTGTTAGTTGCTGCAGACCACGGTACACCAAGTGCTCTGGTTCTTCTAGAACTCAGCGCAGCTTTTGATACAATTCACTGTGACATTTAATTTGAACGGTTGGAAAATATTATGGGGGTAACAGATTCTGCTCTGGAGTGGTTACGCTCTTACCTGCAAAACCGAAAGCAGTATGTCAATATGGACGACTTTAAGCCCTCGGTCAGTTTAGTGCAGTCTGGGGTTCCTCAAGGATCGGTGCTTGGTCCCATTTTGTTTAGCATTTACACGGCCCCATTTGGAGCACTGGTGCGATTTCTTGGGCTATGCTACCACTGATATGCAGACGACACCCAAATGTACCTCCCGCTAACACCAAATTCTACGTCAGCAATATCTTTGATTTCATCATGTTTAACTGTTAAATCATGGATGCAGAACAATTTTATCCAGCTAAATGGAAATATGACCGAACTCCTCTTAGTTGGCTCTCCCCAACATTTGAACAAACTGGGACTTTTCAGCCTAGTTATTGATGACCAGAACGTTTGCTCGCATAATGAGATTAGTAATCTTGGGGTGATATTTTATGCGTCTCTTTCCTTCGAAGCTCATGTTAATCAGGTTGTGAAAACCTCGTTTTTACACCTCAGAAACATTGCTCGACTGCGCAACATCATTACACTGGTTGATTCTGAGAGGTTGGTCCATGAACTTGTCCTCTCACGAATCGTCATGCAATGCCTTGCTGGTAGTGTTTCAAATAAGGTCCTTGGTAGACTACAAATTGTTCAGAATGCGACAGTTAGGGTGCTCACCCGAACCCCATTACGTGACCACATTTCTCCAGTTCTCTTATCATTACACTGGCTACCAGTCTTGAAACGAGTAGAGTTTAAGAGCCTTCTACTGGGTTTTAAAGCATTGCATGGGTTGGCACCACCACTATATATTCACGAATTAATCCATCCATACACCCTCTCAAGTTCGTTAAGATCTGCAGACTCTGCCCTTCTGTAACTACCTCGATCCCGGCTGCGTTCCTGGGGTGAGCGGGCATTTGCTGTGTCTGCGCCTCAGTTGTGGAATTCCCTACCGTTGGAAATTCGTTTAACCGACAATGTGGATACTTTTAAGTCGCGTCTAAAAATATTTTTTCTTTCGTCCATTAATTCTATTTAGCTCTCCTTCTCTCTTGGCCTTTCCTTATTCTTACAATGCGCCTTCAGACATTAGTGGAAGGCGCCTTACAAATACATGTAAATTATTATTATTAACTAACGTGACCTCAGAGTACACCTAGCCTTGCACAAGTGCGATGGTGACACTTAGTGGCGAATTGCAGCTTTTGTTATTGTTGTTGGTCTGCAAAGATATATTTTGGTGGTGGAGTGATTCGTGGACTTTTCTATGAAGCTGGTGATCTGATTTCAGATTCCAGCTCACAAAAAATAAAAGTGGTGAATATTGCAACCAGTCAACTCAGCCTTTATTGAATACCTGGATTGGTGTGTAAACATCGGCAGTGGAGAAACAAAGGTAGCTGGGCGTGGGGTGGGCCACCCATCCACCTCGTGTGCCATGCCATGACTGCCTTTATATGCGCTCCTTAATGGAAATGGACGGCACTTGTCACAACAGTCTGTTATAGGCTACACGGGTTACCTTTGCACGTATACAATACTATATACTAATGTACAATGGGATGGGGGAGGGGTGCATTGTGGGAGAGAGATGTTAGATCTTCGTGGGACATCGGAGGTATTAACCTTAATACGTGCCATCTGCAGTCTCTGGTTGGTGGTCCAGTGGGGGTGGCACATTGGAGGGATTAACCTTCATTACGTGCCATCTGCGGTCTCAGTGGTTGGTGGTCCAGTGGGGGGTGGATGGGCGAGCACCTGATAACATCATAATTAAGGGATAATTTCACTATTTCCACCCTGGCCCCCACCTCCACGTTATTCTTGGCTGGAGGCAGCAATTTAGATCAAAGTGTCACAACCCCATCCGACATCTGGTGACAGCTTTTGCTGAATAGCTCTCTTGATGCCAAGAACGTTACTGCCAATTTATCTAGCGAATGCTTTTAAACATGACTCTCATACAGTTAGAGCACCAGATATGAAAGTAAATTAGTTAATAAAATATTATTGCCAATGTTACAGTGAGGGAAAAAAGTATTTGATCCCCTGCTGATTTTGTACGTTTGCCCACTAACAAAAAAATGACCAGTCTATAATTTTAATGGTAGGTTTATTTGAACAGTGAGAGACAAAATAACAACAAAAATATTCAGAAAAACGCATGTCAAAAATGTTATAAATTGATTTGCATTTTAATGAGGGAAAAGAGTATTTGACCCCCTCTCAATCAGAAAGATGTATGGCTCCCAGGTGTCTTTTATACAGGTAACAAGCTGAGATTAGGAGCACACTCTTAAAGGAAGTGCTCCTAATCTCAGCTTGTTACCTGTATAAAAGACACCTGTTCACAGAAGCAATCAATCAATCAGATTCCAAACTCTCCACCATGGCCAAGACCAAACAGCTCTCCAAGGATGTCAGGGACAAGATTGTAGACCTACACAAAGCTGGAATGGGCTACAAGACCATCGCCAAGCAGCTTAGTGAGAAGGTTACAACAGTTGGTGCGATTATTCGCAATTGGAAGAAACACAAAAGAACTGTCAATCTTCCTCGGCCTGGGGCTCCATGCAAGATCTCACCTCGTGGAGTTGCAATGATCATGAGAACGGTGAGGAATCAGCCCAGAACTACACGGGAGGATCTTGTCAATGATCTTAAGGCAGCTGGGACCATATTCACCAAGAAAACAGTTGGTAACACACTACATCGTGAAGGACTGAAATCCTGCAGCGCCCGCAAGGTCCCCCTGCTCAAGAAAGCACATATACATGCCCGTCTGAAGTTTGCCAATGAACATCTGAATGATTCAGAGGACAACTGGGTGAAAGTGTTGTGGTCAGATGAGACCAAAATGGAGCTCTTTGGCATCAACTCAACTCGCCGTGTTTGGAGGAGGAGGAATGCTGCCTATGACCCCAAGAACACCATCCCCACCGTCAAACATGGAGGTGGAAACATTATGCTTTGAGGGTGTTTTTCTGCTAAGGGGACAGGACAACTTCATTGCATCAAAGGGACGATGGACGGGGCCATGTACCGTCAAATCTTGGGTGAGAACCTCCTTCCCTCAGCCAGGACATTGAAAATGGGTCGTGGATGGGTATTCCAGCATGACAATGACCCAAAACACACGGCCAAGGCAACAAAGGAGTGGCTCAAGAAGAAGCACATTAAGGTCCTGGGGTGGCCTAGCCAGTCTCCAGACCTTAATCCCATAGAAAATCTGTGGAGGGAGCTGAAGGTTCGAGTTGCCAAACGTCAGCCTCGAAACCTTAATGACTTGGAGAAGATCTGCAAAGAGGAGTGGGACAAAATCCCTCCTGAGATGTGTGCAAACCTGGTGGTCAACTGCAAGAAACGTCTGACCTCTGTGATTGCCAACAAGGGTTTTGCATCAAGTACTAAGTCATGTTTTGCAGAGGGGTCAAATACTTATTTCCCTCATAAAATGCAAATCAATTTATAACATTTTGACATGCTTTTTCTGTATTTTGTTGTTGTTATTCTGTCTCTCACTGTTCAAATAAATCTACCATTAAAATTATAGACTGATGATTTCTTTGTCAGTGGGCAAACGTACAAAATCAACAGGGGATCAAATACTTTTTTCCCTCACTGTATATGTTGTGAGTGGACATCAGTCCCACGTTGCTACAGATCCACGTGGCAGCCTTCTCCTCCTCCAGCACGTGCAGGGCAACAACCAGTCTGCCTGACACACCCCGACAAACTTCACAGGCGGAGACGATGTTGCGCCACGATCTCTTGGTTCACAACATTCACACAGGGGGCTGTTACTTAGTAGTACACCACATCGATGGTTTAGAAGCAGCATACACCACTGCCAATTATGAATTGCATTGCCGGCCTGGCAAGGAAAATCCAGCATGTGCATGTGTAATGACCGAAATTAATAACACTCACCCCAAGCCAATGCGCAGCCTAACGGTTATTCAAAATTAGGTCAAGGCCTCCGATTGACTGAAAGAGGCCTCCACAGTGATTGGTTGGGAGGCAGGCTTTTGAAATAATTGGAGGTTCGAGGGAAGGGACGAGCTTTAAGAATAAGCATGAAGCCCGGACCTAGTATTGTTACTGTGCCTATAAAAGAGGCTCCAATTAGTTTGTCGTTCGTCACATTTAAATTGGTGTCAGAAGTGGGGTGTTTTAATGTTGCACCCAAGCCACCGAAGATTTATACCCACGATGTCCAACAACGTAGAGATTACCCTACAGAACGTTCCGGGAGAAAAGGACTCGGAGACCAACTTCGAGGTTGAAGGAGAGGTGATAGCAGCGCTGGCTGAATAGAAGCTTCAGCAGCTGAAACAGCTGGAGAGCCTGCCTGCATAGATGCCGCTGGTGACCAGGGGTTGGGAGCGGCTGGAGGGGTAGATCGACTGCCTCACAGCTGTGGTCTCCCAGCTCACTGGCATGGAGGAGAGAATGGGATTGGCAGAGGTGGCAGAAGGAGCCACAGAGCCAGTGGCCACAGCCGTCAGGCCGACAGCTGCAGAGACCGGGGAGCAAGGGGCATCTGGAGCGGTGGTGGTGATCGAGACACCATCACCAGGGACGGGCCCCATGGCGAGAGAAAAAGTGACCAACCGACCTCGTCGGCTGGGGCCGGTAAAGGCGATTGTGGCGGCAGGCGGTAATTGGGTGGCCTTCGTCCACCGATTCGAGGCCGCGTACCAGACCTTCCAATGGTCGGAGGCCGAAGCAATGAAGGCCTTACTGACAGCCCTTAATGACGAGGCCCTCACCATCTTCAGAGTGATACCACCGGAGTGGAGGACCACGCTCCAAACAGCCTGTTGCGAGATGGTGGAGGTCTCCGACCCACTATCAAATGGCATGAAAAAATGTCAACTACACAGGCAGGGAGGAAGCCGAGTCACCCCTCGCCTCTCACAGTGCCCTGATGGCGCTCAGCCAAGCTGCATATCCTTGTTTGGACAAAGCAGCACTGGACTCGCTGGTAATGGGAAAAGTGCTGGCGCTGGTCCAGGAGATGGTGGTGGTGCTTCCAATAATGGAAGAGGAGGCTCAAACCTCCTTGTGGGTAGCCCGATATTTGCATGTCTAGGAAGAAATTAGCTGGTAGACCCGGGTGGTGGCTCAGGTGGAGGAGAGCCCTGACCCAATCAACTGCGCCTCCTGCCAGGGCTGCTGGGTAAAGAGTACTGTCGGTGGGAGCCTACTCGCCACAGCAAAGCAGTGTAGGTTGGTGGGAGTCCGTGGGAGGAGGTGATGGTGGCAGTATGCAGGTGGACCGGGCCCAGCAGGTCGATCCCGCATTGGCAGCAGGGATAGGAGCCGAGGGGGGAGATGGTGACTCCACAACGGGGTCTGCCCATCACCTGCCATCGCTGAAGTCGGCTGGGGCACATACACAAAGTGGGGGGAGGGAGGGGATTAATGAATCAACGTATATTATGCATGCACATTATGCGAGTCTATTCATCTTGTACTTCCTATCAATTGTGTGTACTAAAATAGCCGTACCAATGGTAATCCCTATTGAAGTATGGTATAGGTATGCATTTAGACAATGTTATTTAAATCATGACTTAAAGCTTTCGTGACTGCATGAATTCATATTCTTGGGTATTTCAGTAAAGTCACGTAGATATTTTCACAGAAAATAACAAAAAACTACGAGGTTTCGATCACAACACAAGCGGTCATCTTCAGAAAAAGGAGGGTTAGCTTCCAAGGTAAACTGTTTATAAAGGTTTGAAATGGGCGTAGCCCAAATGTCAGCAGCCAACGATATTGTAAGTCGTGGGCAGCCAACCCGACGGTGGTTGGTTTTCCATTAATCAAAGGGCTGCCAGGTCAAAATTAGAATGTTAAATAGAGATTAGCATGTTAATGGCAGATCGCAGAGCCACAACCAAGGGGTCGGTGCGTGAAGTGACTTTGAAAGCGCAAGTTTGAAATGGGCATAAAGCACAACTAACATCGGAAGGTGGTAGGATGGGAACATCATAGTCAATTATGACTTAAACTGCTTGATAATGTCCTTCCGATGATTGCTCAGTTTGTACCCATCTTCTCGATTGAAATTGTGTCTATACATATGGATGGCTTCATGAACGAATCTTTGTTGATAGCCAGTGGGCTTGCAAAGTACCTTATTTGATTATTCGCTTCCAAGCAGCACTAAGTCAGTAGATATCCAAATGGTTACAAAAAAATATTTATTTCAATTTCTACAGATTCTCGAATTAGTCTTGGCTAGTAGTAACTAGTTTTGCACAGAACTTCAACATTATCAAAATCAATTGAGTGTCCTTGTTGGCACGCATGTTCTGCTACTGCTGACAGTTGTATTTGGGAGTATTTAATATTTCTTTGGTGTTATTTTAGTCTCGTGCTGATCATTCATCCTGTTTGATCACCATAGCATTTGCCGCAAGTGAAATTAATGCGGTACACACCTTCTGTAGATAGATTCGGTAATACATATTTTGTACCAGATATTACTTTTAGTATTTTATGTACCATGCCAAATCTGACTCGGATGTTTTGTTTTTCCAAAAATGTGGCTAGTTTTTCTGTTTCTCCTAGTTTAAATTACTTGGTCAGCACGATATAACCCAAAAAAACATGTGCTCTAGATAACATTGTTCGCGAAAGCCTACGTGTTAAATTGGTCAGCGAGTCCGTGAGTGTACCTCCAGGAGCGCAAATATTAATACCACTGAGGTACTATTAACAAATAATCACTAAGCGTGCCGACTCGTCGGTTTTAATTATTCCATCAAATGCGATGACTCGCAGATTGCCATTAACAGCAGCACACACAGCTGTAAGACCTGATCAGAAACCGTTCATTCAGGTATTAAATGTCGGTGAGAGACCGATTGCTGTGCAGGCAGGACCGTGATGGTACACGGGAAACCAGTATCTATCGATGCAGAGGTCTCGACAGGAATGATAGTCGTGGGAGTTTCTAGCAAAGTTCCGTCAATGGAGGAAATTTGGTTAAACCAACTGTGTGACGAGAACGTGGAGTTATCAGGAGTCCAGAGGCCCACTGAAAGAACTGCTCCTGAAATTCTTCGATACGTTCAACAGAGGGCAGTATGATTCTGTTTGTGCATAGTCACTTTAAGATGTTTTCCTGTTCATGTTTTTGTTTTTTGTTTGTTGTGGTTGCACCCGTTTCAACAGCCGAATGGCTCACAGGGTTATACCAAATAAATGAAACAGAAAACTGAAATGAAATATAGGGCAGACGACCCTGGCTAAGCATCACATCAACACAGGAGATTCATCCGCTATTCAGCTAAATTTGTACCACATGAGCCCCATCGAAAAATCACATACAGCAGGAGGTGGATGAGATGAGGGACATCATTTCTTAATCCACCAGCCCTTGGGGGGCTCCGGTGGGACACATTAAAAAGCCAGATGACAGTTTAAGGTTTCGTGTCAATTTGTGCTGCCTAAATAGGTTTATGTTGGCTAATATATATCCGCTCCCACGCATTGACGACTCATTAGATGCATTGTCAGGGGAAACATTTTTCTTGCCCTTGGATTTACTTTCGGGATTTTGGCAACTTCCCATAGACGAGGCATCGAGGCTCAAAACAGTGTTCTGTACACCTCAAGTCCTGTACGAATTTAATTGTCTTCCAATGGGCTTACAAACTGCCCCAACCACATTTCAAAGGCTCATGGAACTGGTTTTATTGGGGCTGTAATGGGAGTCATGCCTCATATATTTGGATGACATTGTTTCGGTCGCTCGTTTGACGTACAGCTGCTGCGATTGCATGCGTGTTATCCAGGTTATGCTCAGCCAGCTTAAAATGAAAACCATCTAAATGCCACTTGATGCAAACGTTGTTGTGATATTTGGGTCACGTGGTGAGCGAGACGGATGTTTCTATGGATCCCGAGAAACAGCGTGCATGCGTAATTGGTCAACCCCCAAAACTATGGGTGATGTACGCAGTTTTGTCAGGTTCACATCATATTATCGTCGATTTGTTCTAAACTTTGCCACTATCGCAAAGCCCCTGCAAACGTTAACAGCCAAAAACCGAAAATGTCATTGGGGGATAGAAGCAGAAACAGCCTTTGTCACGCTGCACGATTAGCTCACAGATGCTCATCCCTTAGCATATCCAGACTTCTTCCTACCCTTAGACATGGACACCAGTGATCTAGGTATAGATAGGGGCTATCCTCTCTCAGCTGAAGGATGGAGTTGAAGTGGTAATTGTGTATGGTAGTCACGTCCTATCGCCGGCGGAGCAGTGCTTTTGCTTAACTCGCATATAATTGCTGGCTATTGTATACTTCGTCCAGCTATACAGAACCTACCTATATGGCAGGAAATTTACAGTCCACACCGATCACATCGCCCTACAGTATTCCCTGCATATAGACCAGCCATCGGGTCAATGAGTACGCTGGATAGAGAAATTGCAGGAGTACTTGTACACAATTGTACATCGGAAGGGCCTAAAATATGAAAATGTCGACGCATTGTTGAGGCTTCCTCAAAAGGAACCGTGTGCATGTACATCGGGTTCGGGCAGATGTAAACCAACCACTCCGAAAACACTGGTGATGATAACAGTGGTTCACTCCCCGGAGCCACCATCAAAGGAATTATGTAGGGACTATACGCTGGGTCTGAGCTATACGGAATGGGGCCAGCTGCAAGCCGATGGCGCTAGCCTGCTACCCTTGTGCTGTCGAGTGAAGGCTAGACGGTCCACGTCAAACTCCCAAAAATGGTCTCATTTGGTGTTGCATGACGGATTATATTAATGTGGTGGGATGCGATCACTCAACAACGATGTCGGGTGGTACTAGCATCCGTGCGAGGCAGGTTAACATGGGAGGTCCACGCAAATAAGTTGCTGCACTTGCGGTGTCACAAAACATTCTTGACCCTCAAACAGGATTATTATGGGCCATGCGTGTCAATGGATTTAAATGACTTAGTTGCGGGGTGCACAGAGTGCGTGCATCGAAAACCACCGGTGCACAAGTCACAGCCTCCCTTACAACTGATCGTTGTCTCTAGATCAATGAATTGGTCGCACTCGATATTCTGGGGCCTTTTCCATGCTCATCAAAGGGGAATTACATGTCTCCTTGTGGGGGTTGAATACCTAACAAGGTGGCCGAAGGCATGGCCACTGTCAGCCTAAACGGCAGCATCAATGACTGATGCGTTTGTTCATGGATATGTGATGGACAAATGTCCTTCTGAGCAGCTCCTCACTGATCAGGGACGACATTTCTCATCTAAACTCCTAAAATAAGTATGCGAGGCACTGATGCAAATAAATTGTGCACTTCCCCATACCACCCTCAAATGGATGGTATGGCTGAAAGGCTGAACAGGACCCAAACAGTGTTACTCTGCCAAGTCATTAATGAGATGCAAAGTGACTGGATCTTCACATTCTGGGGGTCTTGGCAGCATATAGACTGGTGCCACATGCCTCCACGGGGTCTTCCCCCTTTTATCTCATGTAAGGCACGAAGGATTAACCTCCCATAAAGACACAGCTGGGTAATACTCCCAAAGGCGTGTCAGGTCAGCCAGTGTCCTTGCAGGTCACGCTGGACCGACTACATGAGGCGCGGACAGCAGCAATGGCAAACACCTCGAATGCCCAGACCTCAAATGAAGGATGTAAAATGCCACGGAATTGCACACTTCCATGGTCAGTTGGCAATAAGGGCTGCATTGTCCAGAGGTCCCATTACATACCTCCCAAAAATTGCATCGACTAAGGCAGGGCCCTGTTGAAATAATTGAAGTTAAGCGGCCGCAATGTGTACATGTGTAGTGACATGGAATGTGTCACTGTGGCGCATAGCGCTGGTTGCTGGCACAGAAGGGAATCGGTAGGTATAGTAGCCCTGTCTGCCAGCAGTATGTGATGAGCCGAAGTGGAACCGTCGTGCTGCTAGGAGTCTTCGTCACCGTCTTCACCTCCTCGGCGTTGTTGGTCAGGCAGCCTGTTAGCTGTCCTGACTATAGTGTAGCTATTATTTGTGCCTGTGAAGGCTATAATAAATATAGTACCCCCTACTATTAGTGTCTCTGAGTGATTCACTACACATGTTAAATAGGGACTTCGTCATTGGTACATTCACCCATCGCGTCGAAAACCGTATTCCCATCATCACCCGAGCATCTCATCCCCATGCCCTGTTTTGCTGGAGTCTGGGGTATCCGACGAGCTGCTACGGCCGCCAGTGGCACCTGGATCACAAGTGCATGACCCTGTGACGCCCACAGAGTTGAGTGTGACCCAGCACGGCACAGAGTGGGACCCTACAGCGGATGCCGATCAGGCAACAAGAACTCGCGCTAAATGCACACGATGGTGCTGACAATGGACTGGTCAGCGCAACAGAAGACCGTTGCACCCCTTGTTCCCATAATACTATTGTCGTTATTGTTCCTACTTGTGGGAGATGCAATGTCTGTGCTGCGAAAATTATCCACACCACACATTGTTATTCACACATTGTTTATTGCCACACTGTCGGCACAGACATGTTCTATATGGTATCACCGCGTTCTGGGTTGTAATTCCCCTTGGCTCCCCGTGCTCTGTAGGTCGGTCATTCCTCCCTGAAGTTATCCGGGACGGCTCGTTATTTTCAAAGGGTGGGAGGAGGGGAGGTTATGTAATGACCGAAATTCATAAAAACTCACACCAAGCAAATGTGCAGTCTAATAGTTATTCAAAAGTAGGCCAAGGTCTCCGACTGGCGGAAAGAGGCCTCCATAGTGATTGGTTGAGAGGCAGGCTTTTGAAATTATTGGAGGAAAAGGTTTTGAACGAGAATAGGTGGGAAACAAAGTGGAACCCAGAGGCGATGGTTAGGATCCGTAAGAGGACAGGGATTATCTAGGGGACAAACAGTGTGGGAACATTCGAGAAGAGGGGCTCGAATGATATAAAAGGGCAGAGAACAACCACGAAGCCCGGACCTACTATTGTTACTGTGCCATTGAAAGAGGCTTTTAGTTGTTCGTCGTTCGTGTCGTTTCATATAGATCACGCACCTTTGTCAATTGTGGGGAAATATCAAGCTTCCAAATCACGTGTCACCTTTAATTTTGGCACATTCGAAATGTACTCTTGAATTACTCAATCAGGATTATACATTTCCATCGTCACACTCTACTGGCACACGAATTTGAAGGCCAGGTGCTGATGATTTATCTTGTGCCCACAGGGACAGCTGCAACTGGGGGTGCCCTGTAAAATATTTGTGATTAGATGTGTAACGGGCTCTGAGACGCCTTGTCGTATATATTGTGTGATTCAATAATATATTCTCATTTTTTGGTAAAAGTAACATTTGCAGGTGTCAGCATCATCACGACAGAGTGGATACTCCCCCTTATCCGTGCCCACATTCGCGAGAGTCGGACCAATCCACAACTCCTTCCATTATCTTCCCTTGCTTTTTAAAATATTTTATTGAATTTAAAATATCCCTTCTCTGGCACTTGTGGTTCGGAAACCCGCGCGAATGTCGTCTTATGTTTTTGATATGCACTCTAATCCCTGCACGATTGGTTCGCGGATGTGGTTGCGAGTTTGCGCTTCAATTCATCAGCTGCGCGCTTGAGTGGTGTATGACCTGGCGGTCGTTTTACCTCCAATGTGTTTGCTACTCAGTTTCTACAATAGTATGCTTCATTTGCTGTCACACAAAAACATCCACCAAGGTCCTCCGCGGGTCATTCTTGCAAAAACAACTTAAGGCTGAACGTCTCTTACGATAAAAAATAACACGAACACATCTTAGGAATGGCGTTTTCAATAATGCGCCAGCTTATGGATTAGACGAAGCACACCTTTTGCTGAGGACTTAAGATTACTGATATTTTTCTTTTCAACCCATAACCGGAAGTGTCGCTAAATGGATGAAATTTTATACTTTAATATTTTCACTAAACTCTGTCGAATCTCGGTCGTACGAAGACCGTAAATAACTGGGTTAAGTACTGGAGGGACGGTGTAATACAATGAGCTGAGCGTGGAGCGGACTGCAATGGGAATGAGTGTTGAATTTTCAATCCGATGATGCATGACCATGAAGACGACAAACACATAAAACATGATGAGAACAAAGAAATGAGTAACGCACGTGCTGATCGCTTTATGTTGACTTCTGCGCTGGGTGGACTTCTGGCAGTCATACAGAATACGGACATAGGAAAACACAATGATTCCCAATGAGACCAACACTGATAGAATTGTAAGAACGTAGCCATATATGATGTTGATGGTTACATCTTCACAGCTCATCTTTGTCAATGACATAAAATCACAATTTGGCATCCATACAATTCTTGGCTTGCTGCATAGCTTAATAAGGCTTGCCAATACAATTTCTCCAGATAACATTAAGGATGAAATCACAACGAATACGAAGCATATTTTAACGGCGAATACGGAGGTGAGGATAGAATTGTAGTGGAGGGGTTTACATATAGCCACGTATCGATCCGCTGCCATTGCAGCCAATATAAAGCATTCGAAAACACTCGTCAAGTGAATGAAGGTCATTTGTACGACACAAGCAGGAAAGGAAATGATATTGGTGGACACAAGATCATACATAATTCTTGGAAGTGCGGTGGTGCTCACGACAATTGCATTCGTGGAAAGTCCGCACATGAAGATGTACATGGGCTTGTGTAGCTCTTCCTCTCGGAAGATGGCCAGAACCAGCAATGTGTTTCCCATAATGGAAAGGGTGTACATCACAAATACAAATGTGAATACGAGAGGCCTCATGCTCTCCGGCTCGCGCAGGAGACCCGTCATGAGGATCATCCCTGGAGGAGTCATCTGCATTGCCTTTGTTACGTTCAGCTCCATCAGCCCAGCACACCTGTATGTGTGAATAGAGACGTTTGTGAGTTTACTTCTCTGTCCTGTAGAATATACACTTGAATTCCACACCCACTCCCACCATCACACGCAACAATCTTAACCGAGACTATATTCCGTTATTTATAATTACATATAACCATCTTGGGAAATGTATTGGAACAAAATTGACAAACGCAATGACGATGTCTATTCAATTGCTAAAATTTTGATAGCCAATCGTAGGTGGGAATATACCACACTCATCGTCGTTTCGTGTTCATTATTCCAACTTGGATTAACGAAGACCATTTATGGACGCGTGGTTAGTAAGGGTGCTGAAATCATCAGCTGTCCACAGTTGCTCGATACACGTGACACTTGAGTAGACGTGGCATCAACTGCTCTTCACCAGATGGAGTTTGTGTTGTGAGCCGGGTCGAGCTGGCTCCACTTTCCAGAGGTTTGTTTTGCAGCAGCAGTTGACACCTTGTACGGAGGCATAGACAGATTTATTTTGCGGGTTTCCGCTCAGGGGCTGGTCTTAGAAAAAAAGTGTGCCCTCTGCAAACCTCGCACAGGGCACCCACGAGGCCAGCCCTGTCTCTGCCTCTCATGAGATAAACCAAGCCGAGCATTACGGGGCTCCAGCAGCAATGTGGGTTGATATGTTGTGCAAACAGCTGTTGTATTTTCTATCGATTACTTTTATGAAGATCGAACGAGGATGGAGTTGCAATGGCGAAGGGTAATACTTTTGTATATGGCGCCCTATTACATTGAGATGTCTCAACGCTTTGCATCACGTCTGATCTCAAACGTTTGAAAGAGCACACCCAGTGGCAGCTGTCCCTATAGGCACAAGGTAACAGCAGCACTGGACCTGGTCATTAGTCTTCCATAATTTAGGTTTTTTGGGTTAGATCGCGTAAATATAAATGTGTCGCTAAACCCACCACCACCCAACACAGCCAATTAGTAAGGCATGTCACGTAAACAGAAGATGCCCATTCGTTACTAGTGTTGGGGTGCAAATGATGACTCAAGAGGCAGATCTTCATGTAAGGGCTTGCGCCGGATATTTATTAAGGGTTTAGTAAACTCCCCAGGGGTTGGGGTCCTATGCTGGGTCCTTCACACGACCCCGCACTCTGTCTGTTCCTAGCTCGGCTAGCTCCAGGGCTCTCTCCCTCGAGTCGGATCGGGGGTTCAGCCAACACCGACCGACTGGGGAGAGCAGCACCTCTTATGACTACCACCGGCTTCTCGACAGACTCCTTAAGCTCTACCCCTGGCTTGGCTCTTCAACCGTTCTCTATCCCGGGCTCCCACAGTGACCCCGCTTTCGTCACGGGGCCCCCCTTAAGTACCTCGAGGAGGCATGACGTCATCGCCCCGCCCAGCGCGCATGACGTTACATCCCATGACGCCATCACACTGGACAGCGCGCATGACGTCACGTCCCTATATTACTCCTTGACATGAGCACAGCACACCGGTGTGTTGGAGAGAAAATCCACACTTTACAATCAGAGTATGACATTTCACCAGCAATTACAACTAGCTTCATCAGGCGATAGCCATAATTGTTTACATGACAAACCTTACTAATTGGATGTGTCTGGTGGTGGCGGGTTTAACGACACATTTATATTTATGAGATCTAACTAAAAAAACCCTTATTATGGATGATTTTGGGTGCGAAAGCCTACGCATTAAACAGTCGTTAGTCTGTCATTAGGAGGCGATTATTGCTACGTGTCATTACTTGAGTAATTTGTAGGTAGTTTAAAAATTTTGAAAAAAAATCCAAGGTGATAATTGACGTGCTAAGGTGACGTACCATATTTTAGTGGCCGAATCGGTGAGTGAGTCGGTGAGTGTGGGAACTCAGGAGACCAGGATGGTCTAATTTGCAAGAGTGACCTAGCACATTAATCTGCCAGTTAGAGGTTGATGATTTCTATGCATAATGCCAATTAAGTAATTTAAGTGAGTAACCGTGGGCAGTGGTAGTGTAGTGGTTAACGCATTGCATCATCAACCCAGTGAGTTTGATTCCTGCTCAGCTAACATCGGTGACAATTATATTTATCCGTGCCAATCCTGGGCCTCGCCAGATTCCATGGGAATCCGTACTAATCAATGGGATTACTCAATCCACGGATCACTTGTCAAATGAATCAGTGCAGTGCTTAACCCTCGACGCATCTATACGTTCAAGTGGCTTTAAGATCAACTGTGAGCAGAATTTATCCAAGAGACCCCTCGATTTGAGGTTCCACAAGGACCATATATAGGGAAGAACACGCCCCTAGGGGCAACACCACACCCACTTTATTCCATATATGGGGGCTGAACTGCGCAGGAATTTTCCTCCAGGAAAAATAGTGTAATAAGGAAACAGCGTTATACGTATTTATGTTGAACTTCTTTCGCGCCGCACGTAGCCGATCGGAGGTGCGGGGGGTGCGGGGGAAAGACAACAAACTAAACAAAAAAGCAGTTCTAAAGAAATCAGTTTGCAATCCAGATTTCAAATTACTTATAAGAGATATGCCTGTATATTGGAGATCTTTGTCTTTATATGTAGGTGCATGGACTTGTCTCATCAGGTCGCTATGGCAAATCACTCTGTAATTCCTTCAAAAATATAAGTTACAGCACCACACCTATTACCATCATTAAGGAAAAGAGTGGTGATCCGATCTCTAAACTACAGGAATGTTAGCATCTTTGAGCGTTTCTGTGACATTTTGGGGAGGGCACCCCTCA
The DNA here is from genome assembly GCA_014621495.2 of Entosphenus tridentatus. NCBI lineage: Eukaryota > Metazoa > Chordata > Hyperoartia > Petromyzontiformes > Petromyzontidae > Entosphenus > Entosphenus tridentatus. Next base: position 1,277,530 of record CM025668.2, read on the forward strand.
GCACCAAATAACATCATGGGGCAAGGGTGAGGTTGACCCTGTTGGGGCTGCTGTGCCTCACATTGTGTGGAAGTATCTACACCCCCATTTGAGTGGCTGGCTGACGTGCTATCTGCAAAAGAAGTGTGAAGAGTGATCCAAACCTGAGAGTAGATAGTGCCGGGCAGAGTTTACCTCCCATAGTGAACTGCTTAGGAAGGGTGGTGATTGTGACCAGGCTGCTGCTATCTTTGGTTTGGTTTATTTTAGCATTACAGGTAAAACTCATTGAGCAATAAATGTCAATTTTCAATGGGGACTTGGTTCCACGATATAAACCTGATTACAGCAAGGCAACGTGGTAGAGCCAGCACAGAAAATTACAACAAGGGTGGTAGAACACATCACATACACGATATATTGGGTACAAAACAGCACTGAGGTAGCTTTTATTGCAAAACGAACATTTATGATGGAACACGTGCAAAGCAAAGCGGTCAATTACGTGTACATTTGAAAGTAAAGCTGAAGTTCAACAGTGATTTAAAATAGAACAATGCTAAGTAAGGTTTTGATCCCAAACTTTTTCGCCACCACACAGCAGGAATGTGAAACTTAAACTAACCTATTTTATATTTTAGCAGGTAAGGCTCACTGAGCTATATAGCTCTTTTTCAAAAGCGACTTGGCCACAAATTATAGCCCAATGAAGTGGCTGATCATGTGATACATGCATAGCAGCCAAACACTCTAGACACACGTTTCTAAATGTGGAGACAAAAACCAGAGGACCCGGATCAAATTCCACGCGACCAACAGCTGGCGTCAGGGTCGGGATCGAACCCACGACCTCCTGTATACCAGGTGAGGTAGCTAACATCTCAGCACGTTTGGTACTATATGGCATCAGTACAACTGCCTGGACCACGGGATAAGTCCGAACGATTTGAAGGATGCCCTTGGTGATTGCAAAACTACTGGACCATCTCTCTCCTAAGTGTTCCAGGACAGGTTCTGGCAATGATGACTCAATATACACTTGCCAGGCACGCTGAGAAGAGGCTTATGGAGTCAAAATGTGGTTTCCTGCACATATGCCATCGTATCTATCTGTTGGTATACAGCAGAGCTGTATGAAAGATCAGCAGGACCTATATCTCTGCTGTATTGACCTAGTCAGGGATTTATGATACCTTGAAGAGTCATGGCTTTACGTTTTTTTAATCTAGCCGGGTCCCTGACCCTTTGTTCACACTCATTAATGATTATGATCAGTTCCGGAGCAGCAGACTGACCACATCCACGCCTATGTGTGGAAACAATGGTGTTGTAATACATCATAAGAGGCCATGTTTGATGTAAATCATGTTAACTGGTTGATACAACTGTGGTTACAAATAAAATACAGATGGGGTGGAATATATATTACGGACTATGGGCAAGGCATACAAAAATGATGGTCTTGCTCTCTGTTGCTATTCAGACTTATGTGTGTCCCCCAATATATATTATAATTACGGCCTTGGCAGACAGGATGTGATGTAGGCAGACAGAAAATTAACGAACCCATTGCATTCCATTGATGAAACAGATTAGGACAGATAAGATTGGTGATTGAGGCATCGGGCTCACATGTGAGATATCTACAGATGATGCACCCACTGGTATAAAGGATCAGGTACATTATGAAGAAGCAAGGCGATTATAAGAGAGGGATTTACGTGAGGACAGTTAGAGAGATGGGGAAAGAGTGCCAGGAGCACCATGGCTGGAAGATCCGGGACAACGTGGCATCATTTTGTTTCCCTTGCAAACAAAGCCCTTCACCTTGTTACCACCTCGACATGGTTGAGTGGCAGTATAAAACACTTGTTCGTGAATTGCAATAACTGTTTATAGCACTATTTTGCATGTCTGGTGAGCCCCGTATGCCATCAGAAAATGTGACATGTTTTCTCCATTGATATATATACGGCGAATAGGACATCATTTTTGACACTGTGGATATTAAATCGGTATGTGTCTAAAAAGAGGAATGTGATTCAAGGGAAATTTATGTAAAAAAAAACTTACAACCTGTGAAAACCTTAAACACGGTATGCCCCGTATTGATAAATCTCCCCCCCTCCTCTGGTGAAAAGCATGAAAATGGTACGATCCGTACTGTGTAATTGGTCACGTGGACAGGAGGGAGAAAGGCTGAATCCGGATCAGACTGGTTTGAGTCACCACGTGGAGATACGCATGGCCATCTCTCAAGACAATGTTTGGGCTACATGACGGGCATAAGTAGGTCAGTTTAAATTTCGATTTAAAGCTTTCGTGACTGCAGGAATTAATAAAATAATAAAAATAATATAACATAATGTTTTATTATTTTTATTATTTTATTACTTCCTTTCTACGTGACTTTACCGAAAGAACCAAGAAGATAGGTCAGTTTAGTAAAGGGCATCTTCATAAAATATAATACTGTGGATACACCGGAGGAAGTGTTTTGGATTGACTATTGTGAAGTGACAATGCACACGTGATTATCCTCTTATTGGCAGTACAGCAGAATCTGGCAAATGACTGAGTTATGCTGTGTAGAAACGCATTCTGGTGAACGTTGCTACGGATGAGAATTACAGTATTGTCAGTGTACTGATATGTGGGTTGTGTGAAAATATATGAAAGTGATTACTTAGGGTATTGGTGTTATTTAAACAGTAGTGATACTCAATATTGTTGAAGAGGAATGACATAGTTTCCGTACAATATATTAAAGGAATATTACTCTTTGTTTTTTTCGGTAAAGTCATGTAGGTAAATTTTTAAATTAAATAAATGAAAACTAAATTAAATCACGACGTTTCGGGCACAACACAAGCGTCCTTCTTCAGGTGGGGACAACGTAGCGAAAGCACAACCGCTTAAGTGTGTCTAAGAGATGGCTGTGACGAGGAATTATATAGTCGCGGGGGATGGAGGGAGGGGAGGGGCCATGCTGAGTGTGTGGGCGGGCTGTGGACTGGGAGGCAACGATGTGAGGAACGGGGAGGGCGCTGGGAGGCAACGCATGGAGTTCAAACTGAGGCTTTGTGATGCAGGGGGCGGAAGTAGATAAGAAAGCTAAGATTAAGCAACCTTTTATTATGCTGCCGGGGGGGAGGGGGGTAAATTAGAAATGTGCATGCTGAAAAACAACGTGTGGTAATGGTGATGGTAGTGTGTGAAGCTGAAGGTAACAAACTCGAATGATATGATTATGAAAATAAATCTAAACTGGCTGTCTAGCAGTAAACTGCTCGGCAGCTAAAGTTTTAACTTGGTTAATTACATCCTTACAATGATTGCTCAATTTGAATCCATCATCTCGGTTGAAGTTATGTCTATGTTTGAATATCTGGAAAATTAGAAAGGCGCAAGCTAAACTTGCACGCTCGAAATAACGTGTGGCAATGGTGATTGTAGTGTGTAAAGCTGGGAGTAGAAGACTGGGAATATGGATATGAATATGAAAACAAATATAAACTGATTTTTTTGGTCCCGTCTGTAAAATATGTGGTTCCAGACATACAGTACCCTGGCGTCTACAAACTAATTTGCCTCTGTGGTAGCAGTTACATTGGAGAAACCAAACGACATGTCTCGGACCGCATCCGTGAACATAAAGCAGACTTGAAACACGGTAGGACTAACACCTCAGCCGTGGCAGATCACTGTTACAATTCAGTGGGCTCACATGATATTGACTTCTCCAAGACAGAGGTTCTCTGCAAGCCATCTGGCTACCATGAGAGATTCGTTCATGAGGCGATCCACATATACAAACACAGAGACAATTTCAACCGAGAAGATGGATTCTGGCTCAGCAATCATTATAAGGACGTAATAAACCATTTCGGATATTAACTGAGTGTGTTCACGTTTACGGTGACTTTCAGACCGCAGTCCACTCATTGGCATTGACTATATATCTTATATTCTCCGCAGGGAATGGATTCTTTGCTCCGCTGCAAGTCTCCTACCACCACTCTCCCATTGACATATTTCGTTGCTTCCTCTTAGTATCTTTCACGCGATGGACAATGGTATAGTGTATAGCGGATTGTATAATAATAAATAGTATAAAATTGTAATGTTTAATACAATGTACAAAGTAAGATATAGTATCGTAATTGTATAGTGAATATACAGCAGTGTGATATACAGAAGGGTGCGTAGAATAATACATAGTGTAATATTACAATGTATAAGGTATAGGGTGGTGTATAGTAATACAGTATATAATTTAATGTTGGGTTTGTCTATGGCAGTTTATAGTACGGTGTAGACCCGTGTGATGTAAGAGAATAAAGTTTAGCTGGAAGCATATTATATTTTTTGCGACATAGAATTGTAATGTATTACTTACTGTTAGTAGCTCAGCTTATTGGAGAGTATATTTAGTATACTGATGATACTATGTAGTTTATACTTTAGTTGTTTACGTGGTGGTTTAGTTACTGCAGCTACAGACTATTAACATTCCTTCCCTTTATTAATGCTTCCCCCTATCCCCTCCCTTTGATGCTGCTAATCCTGCATAATGCACGGGCAAAACATAACTTTAAACCCCTCGCCAAACCTCCTACGCATTTCACAAGTAGTACTAATCGCATATCTGCATTTTCCATAAATATGCTAAAATTCCTCTTGATATGCAAATTATTTTGTCAAGGCGCTCTTCCCTCCTCCCTCCCAGCTTAAATATACGCTCCAAGCCTGGGGTGTGTCATTCAGACTCTGTCGTCTCGACAGAGCTGTTCTTCACTTGAGGACGGCTGCTTGCGTTGTGGCCGAAACGTCGTGAGAATTATTTTATTATGTTTTATTTTTATTATTTTATTATTTCCATTCTACGTGACTTTACCAAAAGAACCAAGAAGATGAAATATAAACTGGCTGTCTAGCAGTAAACTGCATGACAGATAAAGTTTAACTTGGTTAATTACATCCTTCCAATGATTTCTCAATTTGAATCCATCCTCTCGGTTGAAGTTATGTCTATGTTTGTATATATGGATGGTTTCATGGACAAATCTTTTGTAGTATCCAGGAGGCTTGCAGAGTACCTTGGTATCAGAGAACACAATGTCATGAGAATCAGCAGTATTATAACAGTGGTCAGCTACGGCCGAATAATTCGTCATGCCGTGCTTCAAATCCGACTTGTGCTCGCTAATGCGGTCAGAAATATGTCGTTTCATTTCCCCGATATAACAATCACCACAGGTGCAACTCAGTTTGTAGACACCAGGGTACTGTAAGTCAGGAATGACATCCTTTACAGATGGGATCAGATCACAGATCTTGTGTACTGTACTGAATCGGACCTGGATCTTGTGTTTGTTTAGAATTTTGGAAATCTTTTTGGTAACGCCTGCTATGTATGAGTTGATCGTGGACACGATGGGCCGTAGTGGGGTACCTTTTTTATGGATCTTGGGAAGCCCATATAATCTGCGAGGTCTCGCAGCCGAGGGTTTCAGGGAGAGCCGTTTGATTGGTTCGATTAGTGAAGTCGAACTAGTGACGATCTTGTTGGTTTTAGGAGTTAGGCTATTAGTCGGATCTCTATTGATTTTGGAGTAGCTGCCATCAATGAGTAAGTCCTGGATTTTGTTGTTGTATGAGTTTTTATCAATAATGACAGTGGCATTGCCCTCGTCAGCTGTGAGGATGACTATGTCATCCCTCTTTTTCAAATTTTCGAGTTCAGAACGCTCGTTTTTGCTGATGTTGCTAACGGGTTTCTTAGCATTCTTGAGGATAGTAGCTATTTAAGCTCTCGCAACGTCCATTTGGATGTGTCCTAAGCCTTTGAGGGCTACATCGACATGGGAGATTATATCCTATACTGGGATATGTTTAGGGGTCACTGCGATATATAAACATAGACATAACTTCAACCGAGATGATGGATTCAAATTGAGCAATCATTGGAAGGAATTAATTAACCAAGTTAAAACTTTAGCTGCCGTGCAGCTTACTGCTAGACAGCCAGTTTATATTTATTTTCATAATCATATCCATATTCCCAGTCTGTTACCCCCAGCTTCACACACTACCATCGCCATTACCACACGTTGTTTTTCAGCTTGCGCATTTCTAATTTACCCCCCCGGTAGCATAACAAAAGGCTGCTTAATCTTAGCTTTCTAATCTACTTCTGCCCCCTGCATCACAAAGTTTCAGTTTGAACTCCATGCGTTGCCTCCCAGTGCCCTCCCCGTTCCTCACATCGTTGCCTCCCAGTCCACAGCCCGCCCACACACTCACTGTGGCCCCTCCATCTCCCGTGACTATATAATTCCTCATCACAGCCATCTCTTAGACACACTTAAGCGGTTGTGCTTTCGCTACGTTGTCCCCACCTGAAGAAGGATGCTTGTGTTTCGCCCGAAACGTCGTGATTTAATTTAGTTTTCATTTATGTTATTTATTTTTTACCTACGTGACTTTGCTGAAAAAACCAAAGAGTATGAATCCTTGCAGTCACGAAAGCTTCAAATCTAGAATTAAAGGAATATTGTGGCAGTGTTGTGAATATGTTACGCTAAACATTATATTCCTTACGGTAGAAATATGTTGAGAGATAACAACAGAGGTGTGTTTAATTGTGACCGCCGCCTCATCGCGTGGGGCTGAAACCAGTTCGAGAGGCTGACGAGAAGATGGATCCACGTGCAGCTTTGAGCTTTGAAGCGTGGCCAAGCTGCGCTTTAGGCATCGTCAGAGAAACTTCCCCCCCTCACCCCTAATATACGGAAGAAAGTAAGGCGTGGCATTGTCCGAGGTGGTGGCGTGTCTTTGCCCATATTTGGTCATTGTGAATCACGAATCGAGGTTTAATTTGTAGAGATTAAGCTTATTCTATCCGGCAGCCGTCATTAAAATGTCTTCGTGGCGATTCGTTGCCAATAGATTCATTGGCAATCGATACTTGGGATCGAGTGGTCATGCGATATACCCCCCTTTTTGATTCGCTAACATTAGCCAGCATCGGTGATACCGTCACAGTCAACTTTTATTTTACCACAGCTCCCCCTCTTTTGTCGGGAACAAGGCAACTCTGCTCATCATCCCTTATCGTGGACCCTGAACGGTGCGCACCGCTGAACGGTGCGCACCCCTTCACAACACCTGCGTCTGACCAATGGACACGGGGTTGTTTAGCACTGATGACGAATAGAAAAATAACCAAATAGTTTCTGAAGCAATTGTGTTGACGCCTTGCTTTGCGCAGATGGCTTTAAAGAGGGAGTTGCTTGTAAACTGACTACGTTGGTACCTTGTTTAGCATAGACTAAGTTGTGTTATTGTCTTCTGGGTTCGATTTGAGGTCTCGTTGTATGCACATATATGGGAGATGGAGGTTCCTGATCTTGTGTCAAATCTTGCATAAATGCACATAACCCATCACATGCTTCTGAAACCCATTCCGCTGCATGACAATTTGTTTTTCCAATTCATTTTTGGAAAATATGAACGTATTGGCGGTACACCGGTGCAGCATAACACACCAGTCCTCATATAACAGTTCTAAAATCAACATTTTAATCGGCAAATCTGTTTATCTGTCTTCAATTGAGCATGTCACCAAGTTTGACGCTATTCGTGGGTTTATTCGGTCAACATTGACTGTTGATTTGGGTCCGGGGCATGCGATTTTTAAGGAACCGTCCGACTAGGTCTTAAGGGCACAAGGAGCCAAATCTTCCGTTCGAAAACACAGCAGCCAATCGTCATCAGGCTGGGTGTTGCTCTATGGCAACAGACTGTGAAGTTTCGTGTTCAGCTGCTGATTTTGACGCACCACCACCCCCGCAAGATTGTTTTTGACCCAGGTTTGCGAATCGCGGCAAAATAAATAAAATAATTATTGCAAATAATATGATTTTTGTAATACCGCGCACCTTTGTAACGCCAATACATTTATATAATCAACATTTACTATGAATAAATTTGGTAAAAACAATAAAACTTCGCTGATTCCACTACTTTGGTATGTTTAAAAAAAAAGAAAATATTGTGGCTGTTCAAATTTGGTAAATAACCATTATGACTCAATATATGTTTTATTTAGGCCTCGATTTGGGAGAGCTTGAGTGAATGCATAACTTATTTTGACTAATGCGTTTTCGTAATCTACGAAGACTAGGCACCATGGTATTTGCAATGCAGAATCTATGTTGTTTGGCTAAAGTGTTAATAATTTTTAATCTGATCCACACAACGTTACATAGGAAGATGCATATATGTCGAACCTTTCCATAAGGTTTTTTTTGTTAGATAATGTAAATATGAATGTGTCATTAAACCGTAACCACCCGACAGCCAATAAGTAAGGTTTGTCACAAAAACAAAACGTGCCAACTCGTTACCAGTGTGTTGGAGAGTAAACCCACAACATTTACAATTTGAGTACGACGTTTCGCCGGTAATTACAACCAGCTTCACTGGCATAGTAAAAAAACAAGCATCATGCTAGCTGTCGCCTGATGAGGCTGGTTGTAATTACCGACGAAATATTACAGTACTCTAATTGTAAATGTTACAGTGGGTTTACACTCCAACAAACCGAGTAACTAATTGGAATGTTTTGTTTACGTGACGAACCTTACTAATTGGCTGTCGGGTGGTGGCAGGTTTAACAACAGATTTATATTTATGTGATCTGACCTCAAAAAGCCCCTCTATACAGTGAGGGAAAAAAAGTATTTAATCCCCTGCTGATTTTGTACGTTTGCCCACTGACAAAGAAATGCTCAGTCTATAATTTTAATGGTAGGTTAATTTGAACAGTGAGAGACAGAATAACAACAAAATCCAGAAAAACGCATGTCAAAAATGTTATACATTGATTTGCATTTTAATGAGGGAAATATGTATTTGACCCCCTCTCAATCAGAAAGATTTCTGGCTCCCAGGTGTCTTTTATTAGGAGCACACTCTTAAAGGGAGTGCTCCTAATCTCAGCTTGTAACCTGTATAAAAGACACCTGTTCACAGAAGCAATCAATCATATTCCAAACTCTCCACCATGGCCAAGACCAAAGAGCTCTACAAGGATGTCAGGGACAAGATTGTAGACCTACACAAGGCTGGAATGGGCTACAAGACCATCGCCAAGCAGCTTGGTGAGAAAGTGACAACAGTTGGTGCGATTATTCGCAAATGGAAGAAACACAAAATAACTGTCAATCTCCTTCGGCCTGGGGCTCCATGCAAGATCTCACCTCGTGGAGTTGCAATGATCATGAGAACGGTGAGGAATCAGCCCAAAACTACACGGGAGGATCTTGTCAATGATCTCAAGGCAGCTGGGACCATATTCACCAAGAAAACAGTTGGTAACACACTACGCCGTGAAGGACTGAAATCCTGCAGCGCCTGCAAGGTCCCCCTGCTCAAGAAAGCACATATACATGCCCGTCTGAAGTTTGCCAATGAACATCTGAATGATTCAGATGACAACTGGGTGAAAGTATTGTGGTCAGATGAGACCAAATTGGAGCTCTTTGGCATCAACTCAACTCGCCGTGTTTGAAGGAGGAGGAATGCTGCCTATGACCCCAAGAACACCATCCCCACCGT
>CM025668.2:1307132-1328436 GCA_014621495.2 Entosphenus tridentatus
CGCTGTATGTGTGTACGTCGATATATGTGTGTGTAACTCCATGTGTGCGTATCTCAAGTGCATGTCTATATGTGTGTGAGTCCATATGTGCGTGTGTCTGTAAGTCGATGTGTTTATGTGTGTCAGTCCATATGTGTGTGTGTGTGTCTCAGTCCATGTGCGTGTGTGTTAGTCGCTGTGTGTGCATGCCTCCATGTTAGTCAGTGTAACTCCATTTCTTTGCGTGTCTGTAGGTCCATGTGTGCATGTTAGTCCATGCGTGTGCTTTATTGACCTGCTCAAGGCCTATGATACCATCAGTAGGCCTGGCCTCTGGGTTGCTCTACGTGCTTTCCGAGTCCCGAACCCACTCATCACCATCCTTAAGGACCTTCATGATGGTGAGTGGCCCCACGTCTTAACTACGTGGCCGTGAGTCAGAGACATTCCCTTTACACCTTGGGGTGCGACAGGTATGTCCTCTGGCTTCCACATTGGACCACGTAGTTCGTCGAGCCTTCATTGCCTGTACCGGAAGAATTCCCATCTGCTACAGATACAATGGGAGGCTGATCGATGCCCGGGTGCGGTCAAGGGATGGCTCTTTATTGCTTAACCATGTTATGTATGCTGATGCTTTGATGATTGCTGCTCACTGCTGCTGAACCTGGAGCTTGCCACTAAGAGGTGGGGCCTTACCATCAGCCCCACCAAAACTAAGCACCTGCCTGGGTATTTTGTACCATCGAACAATCCACCCCCACAACTCACAATTGGTGATGCGGCAGTTGTGGAGGGATTGCCGAGATTCCCATACCTGGCCAGTGTGCTCATGACCGGCTCCGGTTTAACAGCAGAGGTCTCACTCCAAATCAGTTGAGCGCCATTATCTTTTCATCGGCTGCGTTATGCTGTGGAAGCTACCTGGTCTCTCGCTCCGCATGAAGCACCAGGTCTTCTCGGCCACGGTAATTCCCTCCCCTCTCTATGCTTGCGAAACGTGCACCCCCCTAATGGAACATCTTAGCCGGTTAGACTGGCTGGCCTGCTAACGATCCATCCTGGGTTGAACCATATATGTGTGTGCGTCTAAGTCGATGTGTTCCTATGTGTGTGGGTCAATGTCTGTGTGCAAGTCCATGTGTGTGTCTGCCTTTTTCGCCCGAGCAACGCCGGGTACTTACCGCTAGTTCTGTCATAAAATATCAAAAACATATTTAAAAACGTTTTACTCTTTAACTTAACTTACTGTATGTGTTGTATCCAAAAATCTTGTAACTCAATTTCAACCGTATTCCCAATGTCGTATCGACTGAAAACTTCGTATAGCATGTCATTCTGATGACAATACTATATTCTACTAGCGGTAAGTACCCGGCGTTGCTCGGTCGAAAAAGGTAGATACACACATGGACTTGTACACAGACATTGACCCACACACATAGAAACACATCAACTTAGACGCACACACATATATGGTTAAACCCAGCATGGATCGTTAGCAGGCCAGCCTAAATGTTTCTAACCGGCGACGGCAGGCCGTCGCAGCGTCATAAAAGCGCAGCAAAAAAAGGGAACATTTTGCAACCTAAAAATAAAGAGTTTTGTGCACACAAAAATTATTATTGTAATATCTCGCAACGTATTTGTTTGATAATAGTAATCAATCAACGTGAGTTCTTATCTGCACACAAACATCATTCTAGTTATGTTTGTCAACTAATGTGTTTTATAATAGGAAACATTGGACTTGATTTGTTAGTGTAATAAGCTTGGAAATTTGTACTTACCATAGCCATGTTGAGCCCTTGTGCCATGCGTAGCCCCCCTCCTGGCCTACATTGGTGAGGCGGCGGAGTTGGCACGTTGGCAGGCTAGGGGCTGGGCCGCTACCCCACCCCCCCCAGCATCCCACGCCCGTGCAAGAATAATGGTATGTAAGCAGTAAAATATTATTATCTAGGGAGTCTGTAGTATAAACTGGACACATCGTGTTGGGGGGGGGGGGGGGGGGAGTGGAAATTAAAATTTTAAAAAAAAAACCCACGCGTATTTTGTGTTTGTGTTGCCTTTAAAACCGCTAAAAGGAAATGCCCCCCTGGGGGGGCCCAAGGGCCCCAGCTTTGGGGGGGCCCCCCCCCCCCCCCCACGCAATTGGCGTCAGTTGGTACGGTCAATGTCCCGCAATAAGTAAATAATTAATAATAGAAACGGCACAAATGTGTTCATTAAAGTACTTTAAAGTTTAGGGATGGGAAAACGAAATAGCATATTCCCACCGCGGGGCTTAGGGCGTGCCGCCTGGTAAATTATTTTCTACATATAGGCCACCGTCCGAGAGCCAAATCCCCCGCAAGTAGGTATAAGATAATAAAAAAAACATTTTTTAAACAATCTTTTTAACTGCTCTAATTGTCCACGCTCAACTGCCGTCGCCTGTAAATCACCGCGGTCACTTACGTCACGTTAAGCCTCGGGGAGCCATGCCCAGGGGCGGGGGATGTGGAAGGAGGGGAGGGGCGATGGGGGAAGGGAGAAGGGGGAGGGGCAGCTCGGACAGTACATTTCATTAAAGCGTGTTTAAAAAGAAAAGTAATTTTAAATATTTTATTATTGTTTTTGTAGATGGTATGCTACTGGATTTGCGTGTCGGCATGCACACAACGATGGACGTTGAGACTTATTCAAGGTAGGGACCACTTTACAGTAGACTTGATTGTCCATGCTCATGATGGCGAGAACTGCTGCGGATGATTCGAAATTGCGGATGATCCAAAAATATACATTTTCCGCAGATCTTTTATACCAAAAACTAACGATTGACCGACCTATGCGTCTGCTCAGTGATAACAATTTCCTGCTCCATGCCAATCAGCATCAATCAAACTTCACCCACTGTTGTAAAGATATGTAACTACTGTACTGTAGGGGCGATCATGTGGGCTTGGAATGTAAGTTTTGAATCACTCAGTAAACCCAATTGTTTGAAGGACTGTTCATTGATGTTGTTTGTGATTCCCATAATAGGTGAAGGGAATGCAACTGGATTTTTGTTTGAAGGAAAGAGCACAATGTTTTTTTCGGAGGGATTTAGGAACAATTTGAATGAAGACAATTGGTATTGAATTAAGTCAATCATGTTGAAGATTCTGTTTGACTTAGTTTGGAGATTTACCTGATACTAGTGTAATGCGAGCAAGGATTGAGGTGGGGGCGGAGTCTGGGTCACGTAGGGAGTGGGTGGAGTTAGGATCACGTGGGGGAGAGGATTTAGGGAGTGAACCGGAAGGGGAAAGGGGAGTTGGGACGGAGTGAAACAGGAGGAGGCCACGCTGGGCAAGACGGAGAGAGTGGCGGGGTCGCCACGCAGCAGGGAGACGTCGACACCGACAGTCATCGGTGTCAGACGAAGAGAGCTAGCGGGGCAGTGAGAGGCTAGCTGAGTAAGGGGGCAGCAGTGACGCTAGATAGCGGGGCAGCGGTGTGGCTGCGAGGATTGCCTGGTGGAGCATCAGGGAGACTGCACAACGGAGCAGCCGAGGGCTGTGGAGAGGTCGTCGAGCGGAACGCGGGCCTGAGAAGACGCCGTGGTATCGAGATTCTACGAACCCAATAAAGGACAATGGAGATCGACATCTGAGAGAGAGTCCTTTATTACATTGGTGTCAGAAGTGAAACGGCATGTCAAAACAGCTCAGGAGGAAGACCGTCCCTGCACCATCTTCGGCAACATCTTCCGACGACGACCTCCCTCCAGCGGTGGCGCTACCCACGATGGAGGAGGGAAGTGGAGCGACGACGAGCGGGGTTCCAGCCGTGCAGGACGTGGCCGCCTCGGTGGGCCCATCCGCGCGACTGGACACTGACGACGGATGGCGACAGGTGGCCGCACAACTGGAGGCGCTGAAGACGGTGTTGGCGAAATTGTGCGTCCTCGTGACGCCGGCGACAACTTCGGGGAGGCCCGGCGAGGAACAACGGGCCGGGGCCTTGCCGTGGCCATCAGCCCTCTCGACCACGCGGCACGAAGACGCCATCTTGGGCGTGGCCGAGGAAGAACGGCGGGAAGCCGCCATCTTGTGCCCTCCGCCGCGGGAAGACACCATCTTGCGCACGTTGCGGGGCGACGCCATTTTGTCGCTGCCGCGCTTGTCACCACCGGAGGAGGACGGAGGAGCTAGAATCTGCAGCCGTCATTTAACAACGATTAAAGAATTCTCAATTGGCGGTGATTGGAGCGCATTCGCCTGCCGTTTTCAAGCGGCCGTACGCTCCGCCAAATGGACGGATGCGGAGGCCCTGGAAGTCTTACCAACACTTCTCGACGACGAGTCCGTCCGATTCTTCCGCTCCATCAAGGCCGACAAAAAGAAGACGCTGCAAGGTGTCTTCGAGTAGATGGCGGATGCGTACGAGCCTCCGGACGACGCCCATCGGAGATTTGTTCAGCGCCAATGGGCGCCTGATGAATCGCCTGTGGCCTTCAGAGGCGCGGTTCTGGAACTGGCGATGGCGGCATACCCCGAGACGGAGCCCGATTTGTTGGAGCCCCTCGTGTTGGGCAAAATGCTTGAATTATCGAGAGACCTGGGGATCCCCATGCCGGTGTGCAGCCACGATAAATTGACGTCCCGTGCTATGGCTAAGTGCTTGGACGCTCAATTTAATCTCCGACGCTGGAAGCAGGTGTCAGCTTGGACGGGGGGGCCCGTCGTTGAAGGTGGTGCTACGGGGTGGGACCCTACGAAGGCGATCTACGTTCCTGACGACAAGGGTCCGCAGAAGTTGACGGCCGCCTCCGCCCAGTGGCCTGCTCGGGGGGGGACGGGGCCGAGGTCCAGGACGCCGGCGCAGGAGCGTCGGGACAGGGGGGGTGCCACGCGTCAAAACGACCTGGAGTGTTTCCGCTGCGGCCGTAAGGGCCAATTCGCCAGGGACTGTTGGGCCCGCATCCCGGGGCCGCCCCAGCAGGAGGCCTCGACCACGGACATCGCACGAAAAGACCCACCAGTACAGGCAAGTCGGTGCGCACCAGACACCCGGCAAGGCCTGTCACCTCATGCATCACCATCGCCGCGTGGTCCGTGTGTCGTTAATAACAAGGTGCCTCCGGTTGACCCGTGTCGCTCGCTGATGCAATGGCGCCGATTGGCACGCAGGGTAGTTGCGGCCGCTACGGGGTCGTCCACCGTACCGGGTTCCATTCAGGGGGTCGAGGTGCGTATTTTGGTGGACTCCGGTGCGTCCGCGACCATTATTTCGGATGTCATTTTCCATCTTTTGGGCATTCCGCCGGGGAGAGTGCGAGCGGGTTATGTTTCATGCATAGCGGCGAACGGGGGAAGTATGGGCATTGTGGGACAGGTGGACGCCAACATATCCATCGGGGGGGTGTCGGCTTCAGGGACCGTGTTGATCTCTAGGTCCCTCGCGGTACCCTGTTTGTTGGGGACTGATTTCCTGGCAAGAATGCCCATTCAAATAAGGATTGATCAAAACTGCATTGAATTACCGGGGGGGCGTAAAATTTTGTTCCTACCATCGCCATGGGGCCGGCCTGCCCCTGTTTGCCAGGTGCAGGCGCTGTCCGAGGTATCTGTTGACATTCCACCTGGTTCGCAGATGCTTATCCCGTTGAGATATCGGAAGCCAGTACCTGGCGTTGAGGGAGCGGCGGGGATTCTGTTATCGCTGTCCACGGCTATAACGGGCGGCTCGGCGCTGGTTGGGGCACAAACAATTGTCCGGCCGGGCCAGCCCCCGTTTTTACAGGTATTAAATGGGGGTGCAGAGAATGTCAGTGTCCCGGCCGGAACGGTTGTGGCTCACGCCACGACCGCGTTCACGACCCATGACAACCGGGTCCGCCGGGACATGGAAGGGGGGGTTTTGGGGCCAACGGGGCAGGATGACCGTTGGGTAGCCGAGTTATGCGGGGAGAATTCATCCCTGACCAGAGAGCAACAGTCCGCGTTTCGCGCGCTGTTGCTAAGTTATTCCGATGTGTTCAGCTCCGATGATTTTGACTTGGGACGTACCTCCCTGCTTTCCCACCACATTGACATGGGGGATGCCGCTCCGATTCGGTTGAACTCGCATCGGTTGAGCCCGACGGAGCGGGATCAGGTTCGCGGGGCAGTGGAGGACATGCTAGCCGCTGACATTATATCCCCGTCTAACAGTCTATGGGGCGCGCCAATAGTCCTTGTGAAAAAGAAGGATAGGAAGCTGCGATTTTGCGTCGATTTTCGGAAATTGAATAAGGTGTCCGCCGCAGACGCATACCCACTTCCGCGTATGGACGATTCCCTCGATGCCTTGTCTGGGGCGAAGTTTTTTTCAACATTGGATCTCTCTTCGGGATTCTGGCAGCTTCCCCTTGACGAGTCCTTGAGGGAAAAGATGGCTTTTCGCACGCCGCAGGGACTGTTTCAGTTTAATTGCCTTCCGATGGGCTTGAATGTGGCTCCCGCCACTTTTCAGTGCTTGATGGAGCTGGTGTTAATGGGTCTGCAGTGGGAGACGTGTTTGATTTATTTGGACGATGTCATCGTCTTTAGCCGCACATTTGACGAATATTTACAGAGATTGGAGACGGTTTTGGCTAGGATGCGCTCCGCAAATTTAAAATTCAAACCGAAAAAGTGTCACCTACTGCAACGATCCGTGCGTTATTTGGGACACGTAGTCAGTGCGGATGGGGTGGCCACAGACCCAGAGAAGACGGCGTGTGTCCGCAACTGGCCAACCCCGGCCTCGGTTGGGGACGTACGTCGCTTCTTGGGGTTCACCTCATACTATCGCAGGTTCGTCCCGAACTTTGCTATGATCGCTAGGCCCTTTCACCTCCTTACGGGTAAGGGTCGGAGGTTCAGTTGGGGTCCGCCGGAGGATGCAGCGTTTCAGGGCCTACGCGATCGGTTGGCGATGGCGCCGACATTGGACTATCCGGATTTTGATCGACCTTTTATTCTGGATACGGACGCTAGTGACACGGGGATTGGGGCCATTCTGTCACAGTCCAAGGGCGGCGTAGAGCGCGTGGTAGCCTACGGTAGCCGTGTACTATCCCCGGCAGAAACCCGCTACTGCGTCACTCGCCGCAAATTATTGGCTATTGTTTACTTTCTCCGCCAATATCGCCCGTATCTTTACGGCCGGTCATTTATTGTGCGCATGGACCATGCGGCTCTGCAATATGCCCTGAGGGTTGACCAACCATCTGGCCAATTGGCACGGTGGTTGGAGACCCTGCAGGAATTTTCCTTCGACATACAATATCGGAAGGGGTCGTTTCACGCGAATGCGGACGCACTCTCCAGATTACTGCAAGGGTCCCATTGCGCTTGCGCGTCGGGTACGAATAGGTGTACGCCGGTTCAGCTACCCCCTCAGCCTGTCGTGTCAGCTGTCGAGACGCCTGGGGCTCCGGTGTGCCCAGGACTGGCCGATGGGGTTCTGAACCTGCCACGCTCGGTATGGATTCGTGAACAATTGCTTGATGACTCGTTGGAGGCTTTACGGAGTCGGGCTGCAAAGGGAGCGGGGAGATTGCTGTCCGGTGGGATGCCGGGGGCCACTCTCCGGGATGGGTTGCTCATGTGGAGAGAGGGACTGCATGACCGCTGGCGTCTGGTAGTACCGTTGTCGCTACAGTACGAATTGATTCGGACTCTGCACGGCGACACTTTGTTACATCTCGGGGTGCAGAAGACTTTGTTAACATTACAGCGAGACTACTTCTGGCACGGCATGACGACGGATGTCGTCGGACACATTCGGGCGTGTCCCGAGTGTGCCCGGCGGAAGCCGCCTAAAAACCCTTACGTGCCGCCGGTGCAGTCTATACAGGTGTCTCGAATCAATGAGTTGGTGGCGCTGGATATTTTGGGACCTTTCCCGCCATCCGCTAGGGGTAATAAATATTTGCTGGTCGGGGTGGAATATCTTTCCCGCTGGCCGATGGCTTGGCCCTTACCTGACCAGTCAGCAGCGTCTATCACGGACGCCTTCCTATTTGGATATGTGATGGACAAAGGGGCGCCGGAGAGGTTACTCACGGATCAGGGGCGAAATTTTCCTTCTAAATTATTGGCGGAAGTGTGCGCTGCTCTGGGAACCAAGAAGGTCCGTACGTCTCCTTACCACCTGCAGACGGATGGCATGGTGGAACGCCTTAATCGGACACTGTCGGCCATGCTATGCCACACGGTTGACGAGAAACAAGCTGATTGGGACTTGCATATACCTGGGGTACTCTCCGCGTATCGGATGACGCCTCATGCGTCCACTGGGTATTCTCCATTTTTTCTCATGTACGGCCGCGAGAATGTGCCGCCGGTGGAAGTACAGTTGAGTACGGGGGCGAAGGGTCCTGTTACACCTCTCCCCGAATACATTCAGGACACGGTTCGACGCGTCACCGAGGCACGGGAGGGGGCCCGGTTGGCTACTGCCAAGACTCAGGCGCGAAATGAGTGTTGCGCCCGGCGCTCGACCGGTACATGCCCCTGGCGAGTGGGGGACATGGCATGGCTGCACTGCCCGCAGGTGCGGCCGGGGACCTCCCCTAAGCTTCGTAAACCATGGCAGGGGCCGGTTAAGCTTATTAAAGTCCCTAACCCGCAATCCACACGGGTTCGGTTTGGATCGCGCCGATGGTACGTTCATACGTCTAGGCTCAAGCCCTACGTGCCCCCGCGGACGGATGCGTCATCCCCTGATGTTGCCTTGCCAGTGTCTGTTGTGCCCGACGCACCTCTGCCCTTGCCTGTTGACTCTGCAAGCGCGCCTGTTGTGCCTTCTACAGACGAACCAGCCGTGACGCAGGTGGATGTGGCGAATCCTGCTCTGGGTGGCCCTACCACGGCGACGGGGCCATGTGGCCCCGCTGCCATTTCAACCCCACCACAGACACGGTTGTCAGAGACCCCGGACTTGGGTCTCCCTGGGGAACGGGACCTTGGCGTTGACGGGCCTCCAACAGCGGCGGGCGGTTTTACTCCCGTCGATCTTAAGACCCCATCGCGTTCTCGGTCCGTGGGCGGACCGCCGCCCGTTCGGGACGGGCCGGCGACCCGCACGCGTTCCAGATCCCTTTCTTTTCGTTGATTGTTATTGTTCTTGTTGTTCTTGTTATCGTTCTTAAATTCTCCATTGTCCAGTGATGCCAGATTGTTCCAATATTGCTCGCATTATTCCTTGTAATTATTGCACCCGAGGACGGTTGGATTTTCATTAGAGGGGGGGGTCGTGTAATGCGAGCAAGGATTGAGGTGGGGGCGGAGTCTGGGTCACGTGGGGAGTGGGTGGAGTTAGGGTCACGTAGGGGAGAGGATTTAGGGAGTGAACCGGAAGGGGAAAGGGGAGTTGGGACGGAGTGAAACAGGAGGAGGCCACGCTGGGCAAGACGGAGAGAGTGGCGGGGTCGCCACGCAGCAGGGAGACGTCGACACCGACAGTCATCGGTGTCAGACGAAGAGAGCTAGCGGGGCAGTGAGAGGCTAGCTGAGTAAGGGGGCAGCAGTGACGCTAGATAGCGAGGCAGTGGTGTGGCTGCGAGAGGGAGACTGCACAACGGAGCAGCCGAGGGCTGTGGAGAGGTCGTCGAGCGGAACGCGGGCCGAGAAGACGCCGTGGTATTGAGATGCTACGAACCCAATAAAGGACAACGGAGATCGACATCTGAGAGAGAGTCCTTTATTACACTAGCATGACAGTGTCATCAGTAAATATTTAATTTTGAGTGATTTAAATCGACTCCAATATTGTTTAAATATAAGGAGAACAGCAATGGATCCAGCAGGGACCTTGTGGAACACCATTTATTATTTTAATATTTGTTTAAGAGACGTTATCACTATGCACCTTTTGAGAATGGGTCGCGAGGTAACTCTTAAATCAATTTGTTCTACTGTCTGAAAATGTTAGTGAGTAGAATGACATGGTCAGCAGAATCAGGAACTTTTTAAAAGTCGTGGAATAGTGCACAGCAGTAGTGGACTTTATCAAGGTTACTGAACAGAACATTTTACACATCAATCTTTGATCTGGTGCAGCCATCCTCTCGAAATCCAGACTGTTTACTGTGCAGGAGATTGTTTAAGTATCAGTTTATTTGTGATTTAAGTAAAAAAAATAGTTTAGTAACTGGTGAAAGAATAGAGATGTATCTATAATTATTAGGTTATTTGCAGCCGTTTTATATACTGAACGAAAGAGCAGATTTACACTCGTTGAAATGTACCTTCGGTGAGAGATTGAAAATATGCGTGTGAGGTGTTTATAGATTAGATATGCCACAAGTGCAAATGCAGGTACCTCGTCTTCTCCTGTAGACGACGATGTCTTAATTGATACTAGCTCATCCAGTACGTCCAGTTCAGATATGGGACTAAACGAGAAATAGGGACGATGGCTCACTAACATTTTTAGAGTAGGTGTGTGAAGAGGAATAAGTGAGAGATGTGAACGGTAGTGTATTTGGGGAAATTTTACTCTGGTGTCTTTTGTAAAAGACGTCCTACTAATCTGCAATGATACTTAAATCCATAGACAATGTCTTGTTTTGTGAACAGTTCTTTGCTACCCAGTTTGAGTTTTTTTGGATAACATTGAACTTTCCTTGGTTTTCAACTGGATTAAATGCTTGCCCAAAGATTCTTGTTTTTTTGTGAATTGAGAATAGTTTGATAGTATGGAAATGTTGTGTTTGTTACTTGGTGAGTACGTCTATTTCTTCGCGTTCCATAGGTAGTCCAAATTTGGAGGTTATTTGATGTTTTTGCATTAATCCAGGCTATGTCTCTTGTTGTCATTAATGTTCGGATCAAACCATGGTGGACGATCACACTTTATTCTGAACTTTTTTATGGAGGCATGTTAGTTAATTTTTTTTAAAGAATTAGATCTGAAAATATGTTCAAGCAGTAAAAAAAACCGAGCTTGTCGTATCTCAGTCAAAATGGAGAGTGTCATGTATAAATTATTGAAGGTCAATATTTTAAAATGTCCATTCCATAATGATTTTATGAGGTGTCTTGGTTATTTTTGCACAATGAACGCCTAAGACAATAGCATGCTCATTGAGATGGATGAAGCAATCTGTTTAGATTTAGACTAGTGGGAAGTACCCGACGTTGCCCTGGCGAAAAATATATTTCAAAACTTCTCTTAATAATCTGACATATACATACACAGATACTAAACTATGGTGAAAGCCCGGTGGGCCGTTTGTCCATTTCTCCACCAACAAAATTATAAGAGGCTTGCAGAAGGCCAAAAAGTAATAGAAAGTGATCTAAAAGGTTTCCGAAAATTGTCGACCCCCCCCTCAAAAATATATTTACCCCCGCATACGTATATATACCTACACACCCTACATATAGCAGAGTAATTAGTATCTATTGACTCTGTAGTTGTATCTTCTGATTGTACAGTAGTATCTACTGAGCCAATAGTAGCTACTGACTGTATAGTAGTATTTACTGACTGCAGTAACTACTGACCGAAGTAGTATCTACAGGCCTATAGTACTATCTACTGACTGTAGTAGTAACTACTGATCGTAGTAGTATCTACTCGCCCTACAGTATTATCTAGCGACTCTATAGTAGTAACTACTAACTGTATAGGAGTATCTGCTGACTCTATAGTAGTATTTACTGACTATATAGCAGTAGCTACTGGCCGTAGTAGTATCTACTGACTGTATAGTAGTATCTACTGACTGTAGCAGTATTTACTGAGAATAGTGGTATATATTGACTGTTTTAGTAACTACAAACTCTATAGTAGTATCTACCAACTCGATAGCAGTATCTACTATCACAACAACAGTGCATACCGAATGTGGTGGAAGCTGCTATCACAACAGCAGAGCATACCGACTGTGGTGGTACCTGCTATCACTGCAGCTGTGCATACTGACTGTGGTAGAACCTGCTATCACTGCAACAATGCATCCTGACTGTGGTAGAACCTGCTATCACTGCAACAATGCATCCTGACTGTGGTGGAAACTGCTATCACTACACCAGTGCATACTGACTGTGGTGGTACCTGCTATGACTACAGCAGTGCATACTGACTGTGGTGGTTCCTGCTTTCACTACAGCAGGGCATGACTGTGGAGGTACCTGCTATGACTACAGCAGTGCATACCGACTGTGGTGGTACCTGCTATCACTACAGCAGCATAAACCGAATGTGGTGGTACCTGCTTTCACTACAACAGTGCATACCGACTGTGGTGGAACCTGCTATCACTGCAGCAGTGCATACTGACTGCGGTGGTAGCTGCGATCACTGCAGCAGTGCATACTGACTGGCGTGGAACCTGCTATCACTACACCAGTGCATACCGACTGTGTTGGTACTTGCTATCACTACAGCAGAGCATATCAACTATGGTGGTACCTGCTATCACTGCAGCTATGCATACCGACTGTGGTAGAACTTGCTATCACTACAGCAGTGCATACTGACTGTGGTGTAACCTGCTATTACTATGTAGAAGGGTTGGCGACGACTCACTCAGAGCACATGACCCCACGTCCCGTGACACCATCGCACTGGACAGTGCACATGATGCCACTACCCTCTTATACTCCTCTACATCACCCCCACCTGTGAAAGAAAAACAGCCGACCCGGCTGCAACCACCCCGCAAGCGGGGCCCAACACCGGACCAAAGACCAAACAACCAAGAGTACGTGTGCCTGAAGGTAAAACCGGCTGCTAGAATAAACACAACCCTAGGGCAGCACGGCACCACAGGCACCACCCGAACAACAATAACAACAACAGAAGAGTCCGACGGCCTCTTCTGCCCGGCAGTGCCGAACGGGCGCCGGGGCTTGAACGGCCACCAAGGCCATCACCGGAGCCGCATCCCCCTTGAGCGGGTATGCGCTGCCGGCCCGCTTCCCCGTGCGGCGTCTGCCGCGAGTGCAGGCGGCCCGCCAGTGGGCAACAGGCCCACTGCCGTGGCCTCTGGTGACCGAGGGGTCTTCGCTGGCGCTACTTGGGAGGGCCCTGGGGGTACATAAACAGGACAGATGCCGCTCTCGTCAACAGGGCGCGTCCGGATAGGCACGACGGACGCATCACCCGCCGGCCGCTCCGGAGTTGGGAGTGGATCCCCCAGGGTAGATGTTACATAACGCTTGAGTCGGGACGGGTGCATTCTCCGCCGCCAACGACCGAACCGAATCTGGACGCACTGTGGCCGGTGGACCTCCACGACCTCAACGGGGCCCTGCCAAGGGCGATGCAATTTGGCAGATGTGCCAACGGGGACTTGGGGACAATGCAGCCACGCTTTTGGCCCGATACCCACGGGAGGCCAGGTGCCTGGTGTTTGGGCAGCCGCTCATTAGCCGCCTGCCGACTGGCAGGTGCAATCATCAAAGGGACCAGCACCGCCGACCCCTTTCTGGAGGACCCGACGTCCATTTGGATGTGCACCGGGGGCTCCGGCTCCTTAACGTACATCAAATAAAAAGGTGAAAATCCCGTTGAGGCATGAGGAGCCAACCGATACGCCGCCAAGACCCCCGGGACGAACAGGTCCCAGTCTGACTGGGACGTGTTCACATGGTGGCACAGCATGGACGTGAGGGTGTGGTTTAAGCACTCTACCATCCCGTCCGATTGGGGGTGGTAGGGCGAGGTGCAGATTTTCTTGGTGCCAAGGAGGTCACACACCTCCTTGAGCAACCTAGATGAGAAATTCTGCCCCTGGTCAGTCAACAATTGTTCCGGCGTGCCCTTGTCCAACATGTACCCCTGGACGAACGCCTCGGTGATAGAAGAGGTCGACTAATCGACCAAAGGCCACGCCACAGGCCAACGTGTGAGGTACTCAATGCCCACTAAGAGGTATTTGTGGCCCTATTGGGATGCAGGGAAAGGCACCAAAATGTCAAGCGCCACGGAACTCATTGACGCGAGAAACCCGGATGGACTGCATCAGGGCCCGGTCCTGGACAACTGGGACCTTCCTCCGCGTGCAGTCGTGGCAACCCTTCAAAATCAGTGCCACGTCACCCTCCACACCCAGCCAGTAATAGTCCCACTTAAGGGTCAATAAGGTCTTGTGGTAGCCAAGGTGCATAAGCTTCTCGTGAATGGCTCGGGTTAATTTACCACGCAGGCTAGTAGGCACCACCACACAATAGCATTCCAATTGGGCATCCCAACGCATGAGGAGTCCGTCATGCACGGCGATCGCCGGGGCAGCCGACGAAGCTGAGCTCTGGGCCTTACGCCCAACGTGGCGCCATAGCTTCAGCAGAGAGGAATCCTCGATCTGCAAGCTGGACCATACCCCCCGGAGGAGTTGAAGGCCGAAATCCGCGGGTGTCGCCGCACTTGGAGGGGTGGCCGTCTCGGCCGACGCGACCAACTGGGCTGCGACGTCCCCTGGGGCCTTGCAACGGCTAGAGCCCAGGGCACAAGAACACCCGCTGCCTGCCGGCAATCGGGATAAACGATCCCATTTCCATGCTGTGCCCCCTTCCTGTGGATTACGTCAAAGGGGTAATCCTGGAGCACCTCTAGCCAGTGCGACAGCTGACCCGAGGGCTGACTAATCCTCAGAGAATATTGTAGGGCCATGTGGTCGGTTCGGACCGTAAACCGCCTACCGTACAAGTAGGGTCTATACAATTGAACAAAAAAAACTATGGCCAAAAGCTCCCTCCGGGGTCACACAATATTGCTGTTCCATCGGGGACAGAACGCAACTGCCATAGGCTACCACCCTCTCAACCCCGTCGATCACCTGGGCCAGGACAGTCCCAATGCCCGTGTCGCTGGCATCGGTCTCGAGCAGGAAGGGTTTTGAAAAGTCCGGGTACCCCAAGGGTGGCACATCCGCCAAGGCCATGCAAAGCGCCGCAAAAGCATCCTCCTCTGCGCCCCAGTGAAACCTTTGGCCTTTGGCGGAAAGGGCGTGCAGCGGCTTCGCAATTGTCGCAAATCACGGATAAACTGACGATAGTACGATGCAAAGCCGACGAAGCTATGCACCTCCACGGCAGATGTGGGATTCGGCCATGTCCGGACACAAGCCGTTTTTTCCGGGTCCATGGTGACACCTGATGCACTAACAATGTGTCCCAAATACTTCACGATGGTTGTAGCAAGTGGCATTTCTGGGGTTTAAATTTGAAGCCCGCAGCACGCACTTTGACGAACATCGCCTCAAGGCATTGCAAGTGCTCTCCAAACGTACTGCCAAAAACAATAACGTTGTCCAAGTAGATTAGACAAGACTCCCACTGCAGCCCCACCAAGACCATCTCCATGAGATGCTGGAAGGTGGCCGGGGCCGAATGGAGACCCATAGGAAGCCGATTGAACTCGAACAACCCCTTGGGCATGCGGAACGCTGTCTTGGGTCTAGAGGCCTTCATCCAGTGGCAATTGCCAGAAGCCGGAGAGAAAATCTAGAGTCGAAAAGAACCGTGTGCCCGAGAGGGCGTCCAGGGAATTACCCATGAGAGGAAATGGAAATGCATCAGCCACCGAGATCTTGTTCAATCTACGGAAAACGAGACAGAACCGGAGACTCCCATCCCGTTTCTTGATTAGCACAATGGGGGGCACCCCAAGGGCTAGCAGATGAGGAGATGATGTTCGCCGCCAACATTTCGTCGACAGCCAAGCGGACATGATCTTTTTCCGCCAGGCTAAAGCGGTGGGAATTAAGTCGAATAGGGGCCGAGTCGCCCGTGTCTATGTGGTGGTCCAAAAGAGTAGTGCGACCCAGATCAAACTTACTTTGGCTAAACACATCAGTGAACCGCTCGATGAGGTCATGAAGTTGCCGACGTTCTCCGGAGGACAACGAGGCATTCTCATCGCACAACGTGGCGATCCACGATGCGTCAGGGTCCCCCGTGTGCATCACGCCCGCCATGACCCCTCCATCCGGGGCAGCGCTCTCGGGTGGAGGAGCCGGGGTCGCGTGCGCCAGGACGGCGCCGGCCGGGACTACAACCGGCATAGGCCCCGAATTGAGGACCTGCAAAAAAGGTTCTAGCCCCCAGACTCAGCTGTCAAGGCGCCCACCAATCCCTCCGTTCTTGAAAAGTAGCTCGACGGGAACAGGAGGATACCCATCTCCGTGGAGCCCATTTCGAGTGGTCTGCGCAACCTAAGGGGTAGCAGGATTTGTGGTGCTGGCGGTACGGTCACCACCGCTTTATTCAAGGCCCGCACACTGGCGACCAAGAGAGACAGGATGGTAGGTGATTGTAAGAAATGCAGCCGCCTTCCTGACGGCATTTCCACACAGCCCTGGTCAATGAGAATTCGAATGGGCATTCTAGACAAAAAGTCGGTCCCCAAGAGGCATGGAACAGCCAAGGTCGTGGAGACCAAAATAGGCCCAGCCAACTCAATCTCGTTAACCCGAACCGACGCTATAACGTGGCACAAGATGCCCAAACTGCTGCCGTTCGCGGCAACACAAGCCCCACGAACCGGCCTTAACGGACCAACACTGCGGGGTAGCAGCTCGAAAATGGCCTCTGAAATAATGGTGGCAGACACCCTCGTATCCACCAGGAGGTGAACGTGCACCCCTTGCACGTATCCTGCCACCGCTGAGGAGCCGGCAGCGGCCGCCACCATCCGATGCACCAGCGCATTCCAGTGGCGGGTCTGTCTGGGCCATCCCGTGGGTGACAATGATGGTGCACTCGACCCCTCGAGGACAACCCCATGACAATGGGCCCTAACCCCGCTAGATGCATGAGATGAGGGGAGCTGCCACGCGGGTGATGCGTCGCGACTCGCCTGGGGCCCTGGGCCCGATGCCGACGAGGGTCCTGGAGGAGTTGGAGCCCCCTTGCTGAAGGCCCCTGGGGCATTCTGGCAGCCCCTCTCGATGTGGCCCCGCTGACCACAGCAGAAGTAAGTCACTGTGGGATCATCCTGCGGACGGGACGGTCCCGTCCGCCCCCGCTGCTCTGGATGGCGACCGCCCTCCCGCGACGACCGGGCATCGCTAGGGCCGCGAGGGTGTCCACACCCTGAGATGCGGCCATCCCTTCCGGCGCCGGGACCCCCATGCACGCCACCATCTGGGGCTGTTGGCGGAGGGAGAGGTGCACCTGGATGTTCTCGGCCCCTGCCAATGACGTGATCCAGGTGGAGTAGCTGATCTAGGGCAGAGGTCGCAAACGGGTTTTGATTCCTTACCCATACCCGGCCGCACCAGGGTCGCAAACGGGTACCTGTACCCGTACCCGGTCGGGTACGGGTACGGGTTATCCATACCCTCCGGCGGCGGCGTGCCGGCACCTTTGAGTGGGTGTGGCGCGCCGGCACCTCCGTCCGGCGACTCCTCCTGCACTGTCCCACTCCCCTCTTCGGGGACTATCACCGGGGCCCCGGGCTTCGAGGTCGTTTTTGGAGCCTCCTCTCCGCCATTGGCACCCTTCAATCGTCCCATCGGTGGGTTCTTATGCCACACGCCCGCTCTTGACATTTTGGCGATGGCGTAGAAGGGTTGGCGATGACTCACTCAGAGACGGAGGTAAGGTTAAGGGCTTTCGCCATAAGTTTATTAAGGGCTACACAACACACGGGGGGGGGGGGGGGGGGGGGTGAACCACTTCCCAGGGGTTAGGGGTCCCGGGCTAGGTCCCACTCGGTCCCGACACAGCCGGCTGCCCTGTGCCGTCTCCTCTGCACCGGCCGTGGGATCAGCCCTATTCCTACCCCCTTGCCCCTGGCTCCCCCCGTGCCACCCTACTTTGACCCTACTCTCCAGCTACGACCCCGCTTACGTCACGGGTTCCCCCTTTATCCTCGAGGAGCTGTGTCATCATGTGCTCCATCCAGAGCGCATGACCCCACGTCCTGTGACGCCATCGCACCGGACAGTGCACATGACGCCACTACCATCTTCTACTCCTCTACATCTGTAATGCGAGCGTAAACGGGGTTCGCTGCTGGGCTCTGGCCCAATCATACGGCCCGGGGTATTGGGGGGCGGAGCCCAGTATGGGGGCATATGGGTGGTCCCGCCGTTCACCTCGGGTCCAATCGGAAGCGAGGTGAACTGGGGTGGAGCCAGCAGGGCGCTATGGGAAGGCCGGATCTGACGGTCCGGAAGAAGAGGAGACAGGATCACGTGGTAAAGGGGATATAGGTGGGAGCCCGGAAGGGCTCTGGGTCAGTTGTTGGAGTGAAGAAGCTGGACCACGTTGGGTGGCCCGAAGGGGATCCGCGCCATCAGCCACGTGGCTGGAGGAGCTTCGGCACACCGTCGGCCAGCGGTGTGCGGAGTGGGGGGCGCGGAAGGACTAACGAGGGAGCGTGTGCGGGGCACGTGTGAGGAGACGCTGGTTCGCTGTCAGGACCAGCGGGGTGCGAGCAAGAAGCTAAATAAAGAGCAACGGAGACCAGCAGTGTGTGACGAGGTCCTTTATTACACATCTACAGCAGAGCATACTGACTTTGGTGGTACCTGCTATCACTACAGCAGTGCATACTGACTGTGTTGGCACCTGCTATCACTACCGCAGTGTATACTGACTGTGGTGGAACCTGCTACCACTACAGCAGTGCATACTGACTGTGGTGGTACCTGCTATCACTGCAGCAGTGCATACCGACTGTGGTGGAACTTGCTATCACTACAGCAGTGCATGCTGACTCTATAGCAGTATATATCGACTCTATAGCACAAACTACTAACCTGACAGAGTTCCGTCGTGAGGCATAGTCCCATGCAGAGTCCCCGTCCTCGCCTAGATTGCCCAGCCGGCCGAGGTGGCACCGTGGCAGGCTGGGGACTGGGCTGCTACCCCTGCCCTATAGTAGTAAGTGCACACATTGTGGTCGGGGGGGGGGGCGATGACACTGTGAAGAATTTACCTTAGCGTTTTGTGTATTTTTATGATCGAGGGTTGCTAGGGGCAACCCTCGATCAGCTTTGTCGCTGCGGAGCTGTGTACGGAAATTAATAAATAATAATAATAAACAGCGCTAAATTGTTAATTTAACTACTTTTAAATTGGCACGAAATTGGAATTGCGCTGGCTCACCACGGGGCTTATGGCGTGGTACCTGGCTACTTTTTTTAAACCTAAAACCCCACGGTTTGTGAGCCAAATCCTTCACAAGTTGCTTCCACAGACAGACGGACAGACAGACGGACACACAGACAAAAAATTACGTTAATAGGTAAGATTGTACTGGTATGTGAAGGTTAATGCATTATGTGGTAGGTTTAGCCAATTACAATTTAGGTCTCCTATGATCAATAGTTCACGTTTTAGAATGGGTGACGTAATTTTATCCAGACATTAATTGGTTATTTTGCTATTTAGTGGCTGATAGCAACACCGAGTAAAATGTTGGTTAAATGGAGAAGAAATGTTGAGTGTGATAGATTCAAAAGAGCCTGGGACAGATACAGTAGTAAGTTGTATGCAAGGTGGGTAATTTTTCACATTCTGCCACACCACCTCCTCTTGATTGTTTCATCGGAATATATTATATCCTTCAATTTATATTAGACAAGGCATAACATGCGAGGTAAACCATGTTTCAGATAGACCAAAGCTGTCTGGCCAAAGATTATTGAATAAAAAAAATTAGTGTACAAATGTGTCTATAAGGCCTCTAATATTGGCATTGATAATGCCAAGACCCTGTCTGTTTTTTTGCTATTGAGTTGAAGGTGAGTGATGAAGAAAATGTGGCAGTAATGGAACCAGGATTTAGTTTCAATACCCGACCCAATTAACAATATCAATATGAATAGTTTTACAATGTATTTTGTAATAGAGTGCTGTCATGAATGACGTTTTTCTGACATGTAGTGTGGCATGTCTGTATGTAATCTTTACGTTACGGGTGACAGGAGACCTTATGAAAGGAACAATATTATGCCATTGTCGAATACTATATCCTGGAAGAAAAAATTAACAGAATATGGGAGGTATTGTTTGAGACAGTATATGGGGTGTGTTGTGTGTAATGGATGAGATGACAATGAATTATATGGACAATGGGGTTAAAAGACAGACCAAAACTACTGGGTTGGAGACCAGCAGCAGTCCGCTCTACCGGTTCCAGACAACCCAGTACCAGCACAAACACCAGCCAGGGAAGGACCTCTCCAGCAGAAGCCCATCCCGAAGGTCATGGCCACAGCATAGCGTCCTCATAAAGAAAACCTCCTTGAGCATGCCCATGGTGAGACACCTCATGAAGTGGCCCTGGCGTGACTTGCAGCGCCGCTTGGTGATCTCGCACTCTTTGGAAGCTGGGCAGCTGCACTCGATGTCTCTCTGGATGTTGTGCTTGAAGAAGGCCCCGCTAGCCTCGCACAATACCACCCCATAGTGGTACCCCGATGCTACATTGCCGCATGCTGGGCATAACTGCTTGGGCAGTATTCTCGGCTTGTCCTGGCACTTGCTTGGCGGCTGCCCCTCATCCGCTGCTGCCGGTGCCCCACCGAGGTCGCAACTGGGCTCATGGGCTTGCGCATGGGCTTGAGCGAGCCGGACGGTGGCAGTGAGTAGAGGGCAGCCGCCGCCTGGTGGAGGTGGGCAGGTGAGTTGCTGCCACGCCGTGTGGAGCTGCTGCTGCTGCTGGCGTCGGGCAGCTCGCGGGGAATGGGATGGCTGGCCGTGTCGCCCAATGAGCTGGGGCTGTGCCTTGATGGAGGCCGAGAGCAGCCCGCCGGCTGCTCCCATGGTGGTGGTGGGGTTTTCCATCATGGCGATTGTGAACTGGTCACCAAAGTAATTGTTCTCTTCTTATTCTTTGGGTATTTCGGTTAAGTCACGTAGATAGGTTCAAAGAAAATAAAATAAAAAAAACTACGACGTTTTGACCGCAACGTCGTAGTTTTTAGTAAATTTTTGTTATTTTATTTTAACCTATCTACGTGACTTGACCGAAAGACCCAAATAATAGGAATTCCTGCAGTCATGAAGCTTTAAGTCAAGATGTTGTTCTCTTATTCTTTATTCGTTGTTAAGTTTCCTTTTTTGCCTTTTGTGTGCTGTTAATTTCGTATTTGCCATTTTGAAGCATTTGAGGTGCTATCTGGTTTGCTGTGATATAGTGGAGTTCTGCTTTCCGTGGGTCGCTGCTCAGTTTTTATGTGTATTATAGACCATGTGTTCTTGGTATTGTGGACTGTGTCTGCTTTCGATCAGCTCCTGCCGTATACTGCGTTGTTATTCTAATCCAGCAGCGAGCCCTTCCCCAGCTGCTGTGGTGTCCTCAGAGAAGTGGTTGGTTTAAATTTCGATTTAAAGCTTTCGTGACTGCAGGAATTCATCTTCTT
>CM025668.2:1333436-1361916 GCA_014621495.2 Entosphenus tridentatus
TTTATTATTTTTATTATTTTATTACTCCCCTTCTACGTGACTTTACCAAAAAAACCAAGAAGATTTCCCCAGATTGTTTTCGTTGCCATGGTGTAGAAGGCTTGGAGTAGAGCATGCTGGTGCTTGGATACCCCGTAGGGTTTAACGTGCGAAATTAAGCACTGATAAGTCACTTCCTTCTCCAAAGTTGTTGTGAAAAAAAAGCTGCTGTGGCCATTTATTTATTGGATGATAATTGTCCTGGCTTAATAGTAATCAGACGCTTACAGAGCCGCCTGCAGATCTGCCAACTGACTCATTACACTGGTCAACACACTTTTTCTGGCATAAGGTATTCCAACGGTTTTAAGGTAATTTTGGGGTGCTGATTCCAAATCTGGCATCAGTTTTTGTCTATCACAGCAGGTTTTTGAGATATCAAATATTGCATTTTCAATAAAAACAGCAAATGTATGCTCATATACGAATAGCTAAACAGACATCCATACAATAAGAATGTAATAAACCTCTTGGAGACGGATTGCAGAATCGGTCCTTTTATTTCACACTCCCTCCATTCACAAACACTCCCCGTTGCTGGCAGGCAACGGGAAGCGGGCAGACTTTCACAAGAGACGCAATGCCACGTGAGCACCCGGAGCCCCACTCGCGCGTGGCCCCTCACTTTCTTCGTTCCGTGTCTGACCACGTGTCTCCCGTCTCTCCCCTCTTTAACGCCTGGGTCACGTGGTACACTTAAGCCAATCCTGAATAGCCTCCGCTGAATGTTCCAGATTCCCCCCATCAACTCCCGGGACCACGCCTCTGACTTGGCTTCCCATTAGCTGAGGCCAAGACCGGCAGAACCAATCACCCTAGCTGACATGCCGTGATCACGCCGAGGCCATGCTCCCAGGCTCTCCCCCCATTGGCTGTAAAGCGGGACTGGCAGAACCGATCACCACGTGAGCCGAACATAGGCTCTTATTACATCACCCCCCCCCCCCCCGATGAAAAAGTCAGCCGTCTCGGCTGGGAAAAGGGTGACAAGCCGATTTCATAAAGTTGCTTATTAGGGCGCCAAAGACGCATTAACCATAAAGGGTGAAATGGGCGTCTATGCGCCGAACAAAACTAAAAAAATCACCCATGAATAAAACAGACATACATTAGGGCGCCCCTGCAGCGTGGTAACGACAGGGAAGGGACTGCAAGACAATCAAATGCTAACAAAACGCCTCCTGCGCACGGTCGCCTTGCCGCCGGATCAGCAGGAAGTTTTCGGTTATGTCCAGGGTAGGTCCCGTTGGAGGGGGAACGGCGGGGGTCTCATCAGCCCTCAAAACCTGTTCATCTGCAGGGGGCACAACACAGCCCCGCTGGGGATCGACGGGCGAGGCAAGCGGCGTATTCGGCACAGCAGATCCCGGTAGGTCAACAAGTGGAGATGAGGGATCGGCACATGGACTAACGTAGGGTTTGAGTCGCGACGAATGGACGTACCACCGACGTTTTCCGTACTGGACGCGAACACTCTGTGGGTTTCGAATGTCCACCAACGTCACAGGCTCCCGCCAAGGCCTGTGCAATTTATGGGATGTGCCCACCGGCACCTGAGGGCAGTGGAGCCATGCCAGATCGCCCACCAACCAGGGCATGTGGGTGCTTGATTGGCGCGCACACCTCTCGTTCCTTGCCTGCGTACGGGCCGTCGCGCACCTGGCGGCCTCTGTAACCCGTTCAAGCGAGTCCCGTACGTGATCAGGCAAGGAAAGGGACGGTTGTTTCCTCGGCGTACCCAGTTGTACATCAATGGGGGGTACGTTCTCACGACCAAACATCAGGAAAAATGGCGAATATCCCGTGGACGTGTGCGGAACCATGCGGTATGCCGCCAAGATGCCCGGTATGTGTAGGTCCCAATCGGTCTGCTTTTCACTCACCGTGTGACAAAGCATAGCCGAAAGGGTGCGGTTAAATCGTTCCACCATGCCATCCGTTTGCGGATGGTAAGGGGAAGTGCGGATTTTCTTCGTGCCCAGCGCATCGCAAACCTCCTTGAGCAATTTGGAGGAGACGTTTCGTCCCTGATCCGTGAGCAGCCTCTCGGGTGCTCCTTTATCCATGACATACCCATTTAAGAAAGCATCGGTGATGGACGCGGCCGTTTGGTCCGGCAGAGGCCAGGCCATAGGCCATCGAGAAAAATATTCTACCCCGACCAGAAGGTATTTGTTGCCCCTAGCCGATGGAGGGAACGGCCCGAGGATGTCCAGAGCAACTAATTCGTTTATGCGGGATACCTCAATGGAACGTAATGGCGGCACATAATGTTTCCGAGGCGGTTTCCTCTTCGCACAATCATGGCATGACCGGACAAAGTCGTTAACGTCTGCCGTCATGCCGGGTCAAAATAAATCTTTCTGCATTGCGGCCAAAGTCTTCTGCATGCCGAGGTGCATTAATTTGTCAGCGTGCAGAGCGCGAAGCAGGTCATGGCGAAGGGATGTAGGCACGACCAGGCGTGGTCGGTCAGACAATCCGTCGGTACACATTAATAGTCTCGCCTGGCCCTGGAACATCCGCCACTTCCATCCCACAAAATGAGCTTTTGGTTTCCCGATCAATTTCGGCAGCGGAGCCAGAGAGGTATCAGCCTCCTGCTCGCGTAGCCAAACCGAGTGCGGCAGCTGCAGGGTATCATCAGTATCCACTGACACATCCTGGTTGTCCTCGTTCGCCATCGCCCCCATAACCGGACAGGGCAAGGTAAGCAGTGCCGCGCAGCGGTGCATACCCGTCAGACAAGTGCACGGGGGAATGGGTGGTAACCTGGAGAGCGCGTCCGTGTTGGCGTGGCGGGCACCCTTACGGTACGTGATATCGAAGGAAAATTCCTGTAATGATTCCAACCACCAAGCCAATAGGCCTGACGGTTGGTCCAATTTTAAGGAGTATTGCAAAGCCGCGTGATCCGTGCGAATGAGGAATTTCCTTCCATACAGGTACGGTCGATACAGGCGGACAAAATGTACGATCGCCAACAGTTCCCGCCTTGTCACGCAATATCGTGTTTCTGCCGGGGACAGAACCCTACTGCCATATGCAACCACTCGTTCAACCCCGTCTCTACGTTGCGATAAAATGGCCCCAATGCCGATATCGCTAGCATCCGTGTCAAGGATGAATGGCTGGGAAAAGTCTGGGTAATCGAGCGTAGGCGCCATGGCGAGGTGATCCCGAAGCGAGTGAAAAGAGCGTTCCTCCTCCGGACCCCATTTAAACCTTTGATTTTTGCCCGTCAGAACATGCAATGGTTTAGCCAGTGTGACAAAGTTCTTAACGAACCGGCGATAATAGGATGCAAACCCAATAAAGCGCCGAACATTGCCCACCGAAGTGGGTGTGGGCCACTCTCGGACACATTGCGTTTTCTGAGGGTCAGTGGACACGCCATCCGAACTGATGATATGAGTGTTGCAAAAGGTGGCATTTCTTAGGTTTAAACTTTAGGTCAGCCGACCGCATCCTTTGAAAGACAGTCTCCAGGCGTTGGAGGTGTTCCTCGAACGTGCGGCTAAAAACGATAATATCGTCTAAATATATGAGGCACGTTTCCCACTGTAATCCAGCCAGTACCAGTTCCATCAGTCGTTGGAACATCGCCGGAGCCGCATTTAAGCCCATAGGTAACCGGTTAAACTCGAAGAGACCTTGTGGTGTGCGGAATGCCGTCTTGGGTTTCGACGCGTCATCGAGGGGGAGCTGCCAAAAGCCCGAGGAGAGATCGAGGGTGGAGAAGAATTTTGCACCCGATAAAGCGTCCAATGAGTCATCCATCCGTGGTAAAGGGTATGCATCCGCCACGGAAATCTTGTTCAACCGACGGAAATCTACACAAAACCTCGTCCCACCATCCTTTTTCTTAACCAGAACCACCGGCGCACCCCAAGGACTGTTGGACGGCAAAATAATATCCGCCGCCAACATCTCGTCTACTGTGCCGCGCACATGTTCTCTTTCTGCAGGGCTCATGCGATGCGGGTGCATACAAATGGGAGGTGTCGCACTGGTGTCAATATGGTGCGACAAAAGCGACGTACAGCCGAGATCCAAATCATTTTTACTGAAAACGTCAGCATACTGTAATAACAACGAATGCAAAGCAGTCCTTTGCGCGTTTGATAAAGATGAATTTTCCCCGCACAAGTCCGCGATCCACCGTTCCTGTGAACGATCGCCTGGCGGTCCATCAGTGTGTGTTTTAATTTGTGGCTTTCCGTCAAAAGTGGCGAAATCGGTAGTGGCGTGAGCCAATATCGATCCAGCCGGGACAACAACCCGGTCCGGCCCACCATTCAAGACCTGTATGAACGGGGCCTGACTCGGCCGTACGATCGTTTGGGCCGCCACCAAGGAAAAAGATTTAGCCACCGAATTCGACGGGGATAATAACACACCCATCGCACCATCCTTAACCTGAAGGGGTTTACGGTAACGCAGCGGGATAAGGATTTGTGAGCCTGATGGAACTTCTACTGTGGCAGCGACCATGGCGTTAACTGCGTTACTCGGTGGCGAACGGGCCAGCAGGGAAGGCAGGAACGACATCCTACGACCCCCCGGCATTTCTAAACAATCCTGGTCGACCAGTATCTTAAGTGGCATGCGGCGCAAGAAATCGATGCCTAATAAGCATGGGACGGCCAGTGAGCGCGAGATCAACACCGATCCTTTGGCGGTAATATTACCAATAGCAATACGCACATCGACTTCACCGAAAATACCCATGCTACCCCCATTTGCGGCTACACACGCGTCATTAACCCGGCGGATTCGCGACGTGGGAATAGACAAAAGATGAAAAATAACATCGGAAATGATGGTGGCAGATGCGCCGGTGTCCACCAAAATACGGACGTCGATGCCCTCGATGGTACCCCGTACCGTCGATGAGCCCGACGCCGCAGCCACAACCCTACGACACAATTTTTTCCATTGTGTAGTAGAGCGTGGTAATGACACAGAAGAATCACAATTATCATTGGAAGTGCAACTATGTGTGCGAGTGGATGAATGATGTGACACGACCTGCCGGATGTCCGATTTGTGCCGACTCGCCTGAGGGTGTCGCGGCTCCGTGCCCGGTGGAGGAGATGGAGGCTCACTCGGCAGAAGCGGCGAAGGCAGATGTCGGCAGCGGCAGTCGCGGGTAAAATGGCCTCGTCGACCACACTTGAAGCACGTGGCCGTCGTCGGCCGGCGGTCGGTCGACCCGGCCCCCGCACGTGGTCGGCTTGCATAGTCACCACGCTGGTCGCACAGCCGCCGTCTCGGAATCCAATGCGGAACAGCAGCGACCACCTCGTCATCGCCGGAGTCGTCGGATAAGTGGACGACCCGTCGTGGAGACCACCCTAAAGGTGGGCCGTCGATTTCGGGTTTCCCCGTCCATGCCGCCATCTGATCCCAGCGCTTGATGTTAAATTTAGCGTCCAGGCAGCGCGCCACCCATCGCGATGTAAGCGGTTCATGGCCGCATACCGGTAGCGAGATGTTGAGTTCCTGGGACAGCTCCAGCATACGGGAAAAGATGAGAGGATCGAGATGATCAGCCGTCGCGTCGGGGTAAGCCAATGCCACCAACGCCCCCCGGTAAGCTAAAGGCGACTCCTCTGATCCTCGACGACGTGACATACATTTTCTCGTGGCTGCTGTCGGCGGGTCGTAAAACTCCGCCATTTCTGCGAAAGCATCACGAAGCGTCTTCTTCTTGGACGCTGGGATGGATCGGAAGACTGCCAGGGAAACATCGTCCAGCAGCGTGGGCAGCGCTTCCAGCGCCTTCGTCTCCGTCCATCGCACGGATCTGAAGGCCGACTCGAAGCGCCACGTAAAAGCACTCCAATCGCCCCCGGCGATAAATTCCTTAATCTGTGGAAGGCGATGTCCGCGGTGGCAGGCAGACGCCTCGAGCGTCTCCAATTGCGCTTCCCGCGTTATGCGCATCTCCGTCAAAATGGCGTCCGGCAGACGCGTGGTGGCAGCCTCGCGCAAGATAGCGTCCAACGACCCCATCGTCGCTGCCCCGCCCAAGATGTCGGCCTCCCCCCGCGTGGCAGGAGCAATGGCGGACGTCGTTTCCCGCCGCAGATCCTGGTCCTCGGCATTAAGCTGAACCGCTGGCGGCCGACCCAGGCCCATAGAGGACGCGACCGCCATCACCAAATTGAGCAGAATCGTGCGTAGCGACTCGATCTGCTCCGCCATCAGCCACCATCCTTCGTCCGCCCTTGAGGTGGTTGCTTCTTCCTCCCGTGGGCGATGAGCAGCGTCGAGGAGAGCGGCCGCCGGAGGCAGAGGAGCTGTAGCTCCCAGCAGATCGTCCTCCCGTCTCTCCCCTCTTTAACGCCTGGGTCACGTGGTACACTTAAGCCAATCCTGAATAGCCTCCGCTGAATGTTCCAGATTCCCCCCATCAACTCCCGGGACCACGCCTCTGACTTGGCTTCCCATTAGCTGAGGCCAAGACCGGCAAAACCAATCACCCTAGCTGACATGTCGTGATCACGCCAAGGCCATGCTCCCAGGCTCTCCCCCCATTGGCTGTAAAGCGGGACTGGCAGAGCCGATCACCACGTGAGCCGAACATAGGCTCTTATTACAATAAGATAAGATACAATATACAATAATAATGAAACAAACATTTAATGAGCTGTAGCACAAAGTTGTGAGAGTGACTGCATATCGATGTGAGTGAATGCATATTACCATGTACGAATTGAATTGTGAAGATAAGAAAAATATGTACAAAAAGGTCATTCACAATAGTGATGTTACATCTGCATAAACGACCTCTTCTTTGACGATCTCCGATGTACAGCTTGTGGGATGTTTTTCCTCAAGGACCAGCAGTAAACTGCCATCATGTTTGAGTCCCATCGGCCTTGGTAACGTTCTTCCATAACTTTTAATGTCTTGATAAAAG
This sequence comes from Entosphenus tridentatus, assembly GCA_014621495.2. Lineage (NCBI taxonomy): Eukaryota > Metazoa > Chordata > Hyperoartia > Petromyzontiformes > Petromyzontidae > Entosphenus > Entosphenus tridentatus. The sequence goes on from CM025668.2 coordinate 1,340,404, forward strand.
CGTTCACCTTGCTCTTCGCTCACGTGACCCATGTTCTCTGGAAACTGGGCCAAGTGACTATGTAAGTAGTGAACCTTGATGCTAATTCTACATCCAAGTGCTTGGAAACTCAAGAGCAGCTCCTCCACAATCTCTCGATAGTTGTCCGCTTTCCTGTTCCCAAGGAAATTCCGCACCACATCAGAGAATGCATTCCAAGCTCTAGCCTCTGCCGCAGTCATTGTTGTAACAACGTGTGGATCCCTGATGAGTGTTCTTATTTGAGGGCCATCAAATATTCCTGCCTTTTTCTTCTCGACACTGAGACTTGAAAAGGTTGAACATATATAGCTGAAGCAGTCTCCAGTGTGATCAAGAGCTTTGACGAATTGCTTCATTAACCCACGTTTTATGTGCAGTGGGGGAAATACAATTTTATTCCTATCAACCAGAGGCTCATTCTTGATGTTCTTGTCAACAGGCATCAAACTGATTCTTGGTGGCCAGTTCTTTTTAACCCAGTGTTCTAATGTAGCCCTACTGTCCCAGTAGCACAGGAAACAAGGGTATTTGGTGTGACCTCCTTGCTGACCCAGCAGAAAATTAATCATTTTCAAATCAATACAAATTAGCCATCCATGAACATGGTATTCCAATCTATCCAGAACAATCTTGATGTTGGCATACTCTTCATTCATTTTTACAGAGTATCCTATTGGGATTGAACCATATATATTTCTGTTGTGAAGTAACACACATTTCAAACTCCTTTTACTACTGTCAATAAAAAGTCTCCATTCACTTGAATCATATGCGGGCAGTCCCATATTGAGAAGAAGCCCTTTAACATTATTACAATAAACAAGTTGACCATGTGAATGGAAGTTCTTTCGCAGTGCTGCTTCTCTGTTACGATAAAAGGAGACACTAGTGCCAGGTCTGAGTAGTCCTTTCTCTTGCAGCCTGGAAGCCAACAATTCAGCAGACTGCTTTGGCAAATACAAATCTCTTACAAGATCATTCAATTCAGGCTGGCTAAACAGAGAAATGTTATCACAATCTGCATCAGATGGCGTATATTCGATCTGAGCATCATCATCATCTGTAGAAGCAGGTAAACTGAGGGATTCAACATCAATCTCTGGTAGCTCAGTAAATACAGGCACAGGTATTTCCTCACAGTGCTCAACTGGTCGTCTGGCAGATGGGATATCTGGGTATTGTAAGTGTTGTTTGTTTTTCTTATTGAAACCTTTTACATTGACAAGGCAGAAGTAGTAGTTATCCAAATGGTTTGTAGGTTCTCTCCAAACCATTGGCACACCAAACTTCAGCTTAGCATTCTTTTCTTTAGACCATGATCGCATATTTTCAACACAGGTTTCACACACTTTGTGAGGAGCCCAATTTTTGTCTTGGTCTCCAAGTCGTACTTTAAAGTAGGCAAGATAACCCTTCTTGACAAAGGTATTGATTTTGCGCCTTTGATCCTGCAAAGTGAAGCTGCCACAGATGTAGCAGAAGATATCTGAGTCATTACTGCATTTCCTTCTTTCGGATGTTGTAGCCATTGTTAGATCATGCCCTGCAGAAGAAAAATATTAAATAAATGTGGATATCTACATAAAATCATATTATAAACACACTATCCTAAAAATACAGCACCATATTTTAACACTAAAGCAGTCACTGACTCGCAACAACTTGCAATCATAAGTGACAGAGTTAATTTCGGGTAAAGTCAATGAAAATGGGGTATGCCGATAGCATAATAATGAGATGTGATAGAGCAAATCTGAGATCATATTTGGAATCAGCACCCTAAAATTAGTCTAAAACAGCTGCAAAAGTCCAGGGCCAGATTTTTTTTTGTTGACCAGTGTTATTGAGTCTCGTAGATCGTTCTACGTGCTGCATATCAATTAATTGGCTCGCGACCCCCGTGCTCTGTGGTGCATCGTGATGGGTCTGCTGCACTCCAACCACCCATCAACTAGTCAACCCAGTCTGTGCACAGTACTTGCGACCTTCTTTGCCAATAAAATAGTGGCAATCAAGGCAGCAGTTTATGACTTGAATGCAATGCATTCTCCTGGTCTGCCATCTTGAGTTTGATAAACCTGGAACCAATTTAAAACTCAAGACCCTGGCACCAATGTCGGTAGCAAAGGTGTCTATCTTCATCACACGGCTGCCAAATAAGTCATGTACAAAAGTGTACGAAACTCTTCGGAACGTGTCGTGACGGGTACTGCAAGATTCGACCGTGTCCGTCCAGTGCTCGCCGAGCTGCAGTTGTTTTTGGTTGCTGAACAATTACACTCATTAGAAATGTAGAGACAGTGTGTGGACTAGCAGCCACGAGTGGCATCTACGGGTGTGGAGACAATTTCGGAGACGAGTTGTAACAAGAGAGACATATACGACTAGCGGCCACGAGGGGGAATAACCAGGCCAGGGAACAAAGAGGGGAACGATCTGGGAGCTGCAGGAACCTGCGAGAGAGTTCGAGAAGAGGGGCGTGGCCAGGGGCGGAGGCATGGGCCATGCTGGGGGATAAAAGGGGGCAAGAAGCAGGGTTCTAGGCTGCCGTGGGGATCGGGGTCGATGCTGTCATCGTTGTCATCACTGTTGCTATGTTGTCAGTCGTCGCTATATAGTCAGTCGTCGTTGTATAGTTAGTCGTCGTTATGTACTCAAGTCGTCTCTGTGTCATTGAGTCGACGCTGTGAAGAGATCGTATAATAAAATAAAGAAACCCTCTACAGTTCGTATCTCCGAAGTCAGTACACAAACAAAAGTGCTTGGTACAAATGAACTACAATACCTTGCTGATCTCGTCAAGTAGCATAAACCATCACGCGAACTCCGTTCATCCTCGTAGCGTCTTTTGGCTAGCCATCAAACAAAGATGGTCACTGCATAGCGCACTTTCAAATCCACTTCTGCGGCCGTCTGGAACGCTCTTCTGATATTAGAAAGGCACTGGAACTTTTAAAGCTAGATTGAAAACTAATTTCTTTGGAACTGCTTTTTTGTTTAGTTTGTTGTCTTTCCCCTGCACCTCTGATTAGCACGGTTGGCTACGTACAGTGCGAAAGAAGTTCAACATACATTAAACATATACTTTCACATCGTCATAATTTACCCCTCTATATTTCACGCACTCGTTCTATCTCTTTCCAGTGCCAGTATTGCTGAATAACTGTGGACACCGATGGTGAGATTCTATAGTTCCCACCTGACACAAAACGCACCATGTGCACAAATGTTGTCCATCGTCTCATGAAACCGAGAGCACAAGCAGGTAAAAAATATAGGGGAGGGTGAAGAAAACAAAGAAAATCATAATTGACAAATCATGGACCACGTGCCACCTTGTAGTTAGGCTTCCAATTTTATTTTGGCAAAAAAATATATTAAAGTGTATCATCATATCAGAGTGAAATTCCCCTTATCCGCACACTCAATCACGAGGGTCACGCCAATCCGTGAATAATTTTGTTATCTGCGGATTGACCCTTATTATGCACAACTTTATGGATTGGAGTAATCAGTGAGGAGATACAATTATGACAACATTGTATTTATCCGTAACTGGAAGTATCTTGGCTAAATATATGAAATTTTATACTTTAATATTTTCACTAAACTCTGCCGAATCTCAGCCGTACGAAGACCATAAATAATTGGGTTAAGTACTGGAGGGATGATGTAATACAATGAGCTGAGCGTGGAGCGGACTGCAATGGGAATGAGCGTAGAATTTTCAATACGATGATGCATGACCATGAAGATGGCAAATACATAAAACATGATGATAACAAAGAAGTGAGTAACACACGTGCTGATCGCTTTCTGCTGACTTCTGCGCTGGGTGGACTTCTGGCAGTCAGTCAGAATGCAGATGTAGGAAAACACAATGATCCCCAATGAGACCAACACTGATATAATTGCAATAACATAGCCATATATGATGTTAATGGTTACATCTTCACAGCTCATCTTTGTCAATGACATAAAATCACAATTTGGCATCCATACAATTCTTGGCTTACTACATAACTTAATAAGGCTTGCCAATACAATTTCTCCTGATAACATTAAGGATGAAATTACAACTAATACGAAGCATATTTTAATAGCGAGTACAGATGTGAAAATGGAACTGTAGTGGAGGGGTTTACATATAGCCATGTACCGATCTGCTGCCATTGCAGCCAATATGTAACCTTCCAAAAGACTTGTGATGTGGATGAATGTCATTTGTATGACACAAGCAGGAAAGGAAATAATGTTGGCAAACAGAAGATCATACATGATTCTTGGAAGTACGGTGGTGCTCACAACAATTGAATTCATGGAAAGTGCGCACATGAAGATGTACATGGGCTTGTGTAGCTCTTCCTCTCGTAAGATGGCCAGAACCAGCGATGTGTTTCCAATAAGAGTGAGAGCGTACATCACAAATACAAATGTGAACACGAGAGGCCTCATGCTCTCCGGCTCGCGCAGGAGACCCGTCATGTAGATCTTTCCTGGAGGAGTCATCTGCATGGCCTCTGTTACGTTCAGCTCCATCAGCCCAGCACACCTGTACGTGTGAATAGAGACGTTTGTGAGTTTACTTTTCTGCAGTGTAAATCAACACTCGAATTTCATACTGATCCCCCACCATCACACACAATGGCCTCCCATAGAATATTTTCCTCTATTTTGAGTTAAACATAACCTATTTAAAATTGTGCATACAATTACAAAACACAATCATGGAAACTATTAAATTACATTCATTCTGTTACCAAAGCATCATGCAGATACAGAGCAACGACTACACTTTCATATTCAGGTGATCAAGACAGGTAACCATGTCAAGAGTTGATCACTGCAATGTCTCCTTCATAAAGGGTTGAGCGTTGCGTCCTTATATATTATATGGTCTGTTCTGGATGGATGTATATTGAACTTATTTTGCACCGTACGTAGCCAACTGTGCTAATCGGAGGTGCGAGATGACCACAGTCGCACATTGGAGAGTTTTATTTACTTCCCATTTTTGCAGCAGTTATGCGCATCTCTGCCATGATTTGTGTGTGTGTTGTTTAGGGTGGATCATGAGCTTGGTGGAAGATAGATCAAAACTAGGCATCTTCTGTGTTGGATCTTTCACAAGGTGTTTGTGAGTTCTTGTGAACTCCATTCAGCTCTCCATATAATTAACGTGGGGTGATAGGAATCTGGCAGAGCGTTATCACATCATACAGAAAACAAAGCCCATGTCTGATGCACACCACTCACAAAAAACACAAAGATTCCCCGTATAACCTTAACAGACTGTTGCGGCAGCTGCTGTTACCGAGCACCTATGTAGGCGGGCACGGCACACGAGGGAGCAGGTGGCCAGCCCCACTGCTGGCCGCCTTTGTCTCCCTAGTGGCGATATTTACACATGGGATCAGGTACTAATTTTAGGCTGAGTCGACCTCGGGGAGGCCCACAACCGGTTCAGATAATCGTCACTTGTGTTGGCCATGAGCGAGAATCGGACTCGGATCCCCGAGTTCGTAGCGCACACATCTACACACGAGTGTTGTACACACGAGTGTGTGGGTGTGCATTGGTTCTTATGGTTTGTTTTGTAGAAAGTGGCAGGAATGGTCGCTAGGGATGCAAAAAGTCGAACCATATATACTCAGAAACCCTGCAACTAATTTCCATGGTCAATTGCAGAAATTACACATTACCATAACAGGCTTGAATTCTCACAACAGCACCACCACTTGTTGTTGAATCCCATTTTAAATCACTATTTGATGCTAAGTTGTTGATTTTTTTGAAAAAAAAGTTGAAATTATATTTTACATTTATCCTTGCCTGATAAATATTCGTACAATTGCCACAATATATACAGTATATTTGTTGAATGTTTAATACTGTCCATCTCATATCTGTGTCATACATACATACAAACCAACATACACCTACCTCAACACATCTTTGCACCCTGCCAATACTAAAAGGGCAATGCCATTTTCACAGTTTCCATCCTTGTGCAGCAACGTTTGTGCAGCAACGATGGAGATTTCAATGGCAGTGCCAATGAAACGACGAGAATCTTCACCTCTCCCTAATACCCTGAAGAGGTAGTAGACATCGCCTACCAACATGCATCTGTCTTCAGTGGATCACACTGAACCGCGCTCGGACACAGCACGGGAGATGCGCGTCATACGTCATTCCATAAATATAAAATCAAATAATCACCAAACTGCGACTGTGGTAAAGCCCAAACCATCAAATGCATCACCAACGAGAGCACGCCGCTCACGCACACACTCTGGCGGTATCGCTGCAATCCTTAGAGGGTCTACTGCCGCCTTGGATTGGTTGAAGGACCTTAACATTGAACTATGACATCGATACAAACTGTTGCTTACATGCCATACGAAAGAAGAAGTGGACCATAAAGCAACCGTACACACTGGTCAACAAAAATATCTAATCTATAAATTTTATATTTGTAGAGCGCCTTCAGTTGTCCTGATGCACCACTTTTCAAATATGGCTATCAATAAAATAATACTTAAACATTTGCATATTCTAATCAGCGGCAAGTTCTGCCACTAATTGCAGGCATTACCTCTTATGTGCTTTAGACAAAAACACGATCCTCAGGAATCTACTTGTACACAGCTCAATGTAAAAAAAAATTGCAAAAAAAAAATCGCAATTCAGGCACTTCCCATGTCATATGCGACATTTGTATCTTCACATAAAGCCGATGTATGGCTCAAAACACCCAGAGCATCAATCTTGATTTAAAGCTTTCGTGACTGCAGGAATCCATACTCTTTGGTTCTTTCGGTAAAGTCACGTAAGTAGAAAAATTTAAGAAAAAAATAATAATATATCATGACGTTTCAATCTCAACACAAGCGGTCGTCCTCAGGCGGAAAAGAACAACAACAAGAGGTTATTTATGTGGCGATGGGCAAGCAAGCTGGGTCTGAGCTGGAAAGGAATTCCATCCACGGACGCAAGCACGTTAGTTGTGTTAATGGGGGATATTAGGGAGAAAGAGATTAGGGAGAGAGATCAGCATGAAAGGAGCTTCCGTCACCGCATAAGAGTATCGTCTCCGCATATGCGTACAACATCAATGTTAATGAGAGATGGGAAAGATTACGCAGAGAGATTAGGGGGATTAGCAAGTTAATGTCATGTCTATGTGTAACACAAGCTGCGGAACTGCCAACTGCGCTGAGAGGCAAGCGCATCCACGCAAGAGAACCACCGCAACGGTGGTCGCGCCAGTGAGACACACAGCCCATCATACAGCAGGAACCATCGGTACATCGAGGCGAAGGGAGCAGAGGTGTTCATGTTAGTGATACCCCAGCCCGTTAATGCAGAGGCACCTAATAGGGCAATGCAACTGTGATTTGATCCCACCAACGTGACTTTACCGAAATAACCCAGAGCATCCTTTGTGACAAACCATTGATTGATATTCACGCCTGCTATCTTGCATCACATGCAAACCTTGTGTCCACTACATTGGAGAAACGAAAAGATATAAACAACGTGTCATCTCGTCATACAGACGATGTCCAAACCAGTGGTTCATCACTTCAGCAGCGGGGACCATTGCCCCAGTGACATGTTTGTACGTGACTTGGTCTTGATTTCTGGTGGGAGCCAGAGAAAGGACGGAATACCATCTAATTTAAATTGAATACCGTTTAGCTGGCAGGACTAAAAGAAAGCCGTCACTTCACTTCAAATACTGTTTATTATTAGGTGCTAGACTAACCTTTTCTGTATTTTGTTTCATATATGGTGTACCTCCTTACATTAGATGTATCATTAATATTGTAAATCAAGGACCAATATACGCAAAAAAACTCACAATCGGTTTATTTTTTTTGGCTTGACATTATACCTACACGATATAACCAAAGATAAACCAATTATGAAGTGTAATATTGGTCGTGAAGCCTACGTATACAATTTTGCTAGCCATCGAAAAAAACTCACTGCATTGCGTACTTTCAGATGTGCTTCTGCGGCCGTCTGGAATGCTCTTCCTTCTGATATTAGGAAGCCATTGGAGGTATGCACTTTTAAATCCAGATTGATTTTTTTTCAGAACTGCTTTTTGTGTTTAGTTTGTTGTCCTTTCCCTGCACCTCCAATTAGCACGGTTGGCTACGTATGGTGCGAAATAATCAGAATGACCTACCTTATATTCAACTTACTACTCTATCCGATCCGGGCTCTTGAATGTATCAGACTCATGATTTATTCTCCAGGTAACCAAAATTTTACTCTGATGTGTTGCTATAAACCATCAAATAGTAAAATATCAAATGAATCCCTGGATAAAGTTACATCACCCATTCCGAAAGGTTAATTATTGATCGTAGGGGACCTAAATTGGAATTAAACCTACCACATGATGCATTAGACTTTACAAACAAGTACAATCTGAATCAATTTATGATGTCAACCGCTAGACTCAATATAAAAAACCCAGATCGTTCGTCTATACTTGATGTCCTATTAACAAATTCGCCTGGTAAATTTTCAAAAGTGGGAGTCTTAAGGAATCATCTCAGTGATAATGCCATTATCTTTGGCATTCGTCATGCAAAAATAACTAAAATACCTCAAAATCATTTTAAAACGGTCTTTAAAACATTTTGACCTCCAAGCATTTATACCTGACACCCTACATTCTGACTGGCATATGGTGAGCAAAGTCCCAGTTTTTGAAAGTGCTTGGACATTTTAAGAACCAATTCCTAAAAATAATTGACAAACATACGCCCTTAAATTTTTTTCAGAATAAGGTGTGATCATCCACCTTGGTTTGAACATTTTTTGATGAATGAAAACTAGAGATATAGCCTGCAACAATGCAAAAATATCAAATGACCTCTCTGATTGGATTAAGTCTAGAATAATAATAAATAGATGTACTCACCAAGTAAGAAACGCAAAATGTTCTCACTACCACCAAACTATTATACATTCACGAAAGAACAGAAGACTCTTCTGGCAAACGTTCAACTCAATTGAAAACAAAGGGAAGTTAAATATTCTTCCAAAAAAACTGACATTGGATGGCAAAGGACTCTTCACAAAACAAGATCCGCAGGGCGTATCTTTTACAAAACACATCAGAGTAAAATTTTTCCGAATACACCACCGCTCTTCACATCAATCACTTCTTCCTCTTCACACATCAACCCTAAAAATGTTCGATAAAGTAATCGTCCATACTTCTCGTTTAGTCCCATATCTGAACTGGATGTAGTGCATAAGCTAAACTAAGACATCATCCACGGGAGAAGACAAATTGCCTGCATTTGCACTTGTGTTTGTGGCAGATCTCCTAAGCATCTCACACACATGTTAAACCTTTACTTAGTGAAGGTATATGCCCACTAGCATCTAAAAATTGTTCCAAAGAAGACCCAAATAATTACAAATAAATTTATATTCTTTCACCAGTTACTAAAATATTCCAAAAATACTGCCTACAAACCCACAATATCAAGCACAGCAAACAGTCTGGTTTTCGAGAGGATAGCTGCACCACGACAGCAATGGTGGATGTATCGCATTTTCTTTTTAGGAACATGGATAAAGGCCACTACTGCTATGCACTATTTCTCGACTTGTCAAAAGCCTTTGACACTGTTGACCATGATATTCTACTCCCAAGACCTGTTCAACTAAAAATTTCTGACAGGACAAGAACATGGTTTAAGACTATCTCTCAGACCGTTCTCAAAAGGTACATAGTGATAACACAAAGGGTGTTCCAAAAGGTTCTGTGCTGGGTCCAATTCTGTTCTGACTAAACTTAAATCACTCTTTATTAAATGTTTGCTGATGACACTGCCATGTGAGCATCATATCTCCTAACGAAGTCAAACATCATCTCGATTTAAAGCTTTCGTGACTGCAGGGATTCATCTTCTTGGTTCTTTCGGTAAAGTCACGTTGAAGGGTAGTAATAAAATAATAAAAATAAAACATAATAAAATAATTCTCACGACGTTTCGGCCACAACGCAAGCAGCCGTCCTCAGGTGAAAACCAGGTCTGTCGAGGCGACAGCGTCTGAATGAAACAGCACACGTGCTTGGAGCACATATATAAGCTGGGTTGGAAGGGGGGGAAAGAGCGCCTTGACAAAATAATTTGCATATCAAGAGGAATTTAGCATATTTATGGGAAATGCAGGTATGTGATTAGTACTACTTATATCCGTGCATTATGCAGGATTAGCAGCATCCAAGGGAGGGGATATGGGAAATGCCGGAATGTGATTAGTACTACTTATGCCCGTGCATTATGCAAGGATTAGCAGCATCACAGGGAGGGGATAGGGGTAGCATTAATAAAGGGAAGAAGTGTTAATAGTATGTATCTGCAGTAACTAAAACTACCACGTAAACAACTAAAGTATAAACTACATAGTATCATCAGTATACTAAATATACTCTCCAATAAGCTGAGTTACTAACAGTAAGTAATACATTACAATTCTACGTCGTAAAAAATATAATATGCTTCCATCTAAACTTTATTCCCTTACATCACACGAGCCTACACCGTACTATATACTGCCATAGACAAACCCAACATTAAATTATATACGGTATTGCTATAAACCACCCTATACCTTATACATTGTAATATTACACTATGTATTATTCTACCCACCATAATGTATATCGCACTGATGTATATTCACTATACAATTACGATACTATATATTACTTTGTACATTGTATTAAGCATATACATTTGTATACTATTTGTTATTATACACTGTACCGTTGACCGTCGTGTGAAATATACTAAGAGGAAGCAACAAAATACGTCAATGCAGTGGAGCAAAGAATCCATTCCCTGCGGAGAATACAATGCCAGTGAGTGGAACGCGGTCTGAAAGTCACCGTAAACGTGAACACAATCAGTTAAGATCCGAAATGGTTTATTACGTCCTTCCAATGATTGCTAAGCCAGAATCCATCTTCTCGGTTGAAATTGTCTCCGTGTTTGTATATGTGGATCGCCTCAAATAGTTCAGTTTAATTCTCTTCTCCTATTACTGATATCAGAAACAACATCCTTGAACATACGGAATGCTTCAAATACAAGGTTTACTGATTGACTCAAAACTTACATTCCAACCCCATATTCATCACATCTAGAATAAAATAAAATAATAAAATATGTTTTATTTATACAGAAACAAACATTGCTTTTCCATTCGATTACGCCTGTAAATTGTTGCAATTATCATTCTACCACTGTTTGACTACAGTGATGCTGTTTACAGATCAGCTTATGAATCACAAAACAGATTACACCTGATTTAAAGCTTTCGTGACTGCAGGGATTCATCTTCTTGGTTCTTTCGGTAAAGTCACGTAGAATGGAAATAATAAAATAATAAAAATAAAACATAATAAAATAATTCTCACGACGTTTCGGCCACAACGCAAGCAGCCGTCCTCAGGTGGAGAACAGGTCTGTCGAGGAGACAGAGTTTGAATGACAAGCCCCAGACTTGGAGCGACTTTATTTATTTCCATTCTACGTGACTTTACCGAAAGAACCAAGAAGATTAAACCTGCTCTGTCATTCTGCTCTTAGATTTGCACTGGATGTACCATACAGGACCCACCATTGTGACCTTTAATGAAATAAGTAATATTTAAAAAAAGAATTCTAAAAACACGCTTTTATGAAATGTACTAGTAATGGAAAAACTCCACGACTCCAGGAAGTGGCCCTGAAGCTTCCCATAATGTAAGGGACCATGGCCAATTACAGCCAACGTTAGTTGAGCATGGACAATAAGACCCAAGCCGAAACAAAACATAAAAAAATATTGTTTTAAATATATATATTATGATAGAATATAGTATTGTCATCAATATGACATAAGTATACAAAGTTTGCAGTCGATACCACATTGGGAAGTGGGTTAAAATGTAATTACAAGATTTGAGGATACAGCAACAACAGACAGAGTGAGTTAATAGAAAGCGTGTAAATACAATCTTTCAGCACTTGCTTCAAGAATACATCTATATTGGGCCCTGTTCATCCATAAAATCCTTATTGACAAATCTGTGCTATACTTAGCTTATTTATTAACCCCAATTGTCTAATCCAAGAAACCTAAGGTGTCCATCTAATTGCCTTTTAATTATCTCAAGAATAAGAATTGGAATAGGTGACAACGCCTTTGCCATTGCAGCACCAACGTTTTCGGATAACCTTGGTTCCTCTCTTAACATCATAAATCTTCCTTAAAAATATTTTGGAGCAAAATATTAGTGCTGAATACAGAAACATTTGCCAATGTAATTTATAAATCTAATCCTTCACAATGTATTGAGAGTTAAATTTCAATGTACAATTTTTATTGAGTGTGTTGTGTTGGTGTGGTCTGGGACTGTTTTTGCTGTCGTTTTACTTTCCTTTCCGAAGCTTGGGAATTTATGATGGAATTTTGAACTTATGTACTTTATTTATTTATAGGGGCTCTAGGATAATGAAATGTTATCTTTCTTGCCTGGTATGCAGGAGGTCGGGCGTTTTGGGCAATAGCCCTTTGAGACAGCTCCCCAGCCAATCGGAGACAACCTTCTGAGGATCCAACCAAAACCATCACTTTACTGTACATAGCAGGGGTTACCAAAAAGATTTCCAAAATCTTAAACAAACACAAGATCCAGGTTCGTTTCAACACAGTACACAAAATCCGTGATTTAATCCCATCTGTAAAGGATGTGATTCCTGACATACAATACCCTGGTGTCTACAAACTGAGCCGTGGTTGCGGCAGCAGTTACATTGGGGAAACGAAACGACATGTCTCGGGTCATTGCTGAAAATGCCGCACGTTATAATTTTTTTCCCTTTTAAGGACTACAGTGGTATTGACGAACGTGTTGAGTTTTTTGTCTTATGATTAGGGCTGTGGTTAATGTTATCGGTAATATGAGATGCGAGTTATTTTTCGGTAAAGGATTATTGTTAAGTGCTTATGGTATGACATACCGTTTGTATTGCATGGGTTAAGTCTTTGTGCGTAGAGTATGGGATTATGGTTAGTGCTAGAGTTTGGGGTTTATGGTTAGTGCTACACTCAGGATTTTATTATTTGTGCCAGGTTAAAGGTTTATGGTTATTGTTAAGATTTGGTGTTTATGCTTAGAGATATGGTTTTTGGTTGATTATTAGTCCTGGGATTGGTGTTTATGGTTAGTTATTGAGTTAGAGTTTATAGTTAGTGCTAGATTTAGGGTGTATGGATAGTGCTATAATTATGGTCCATACGAGTGTTAGAGTTGGGATTAGTGTTATGGTTTCATGTAAATTAGGGTCAGAGTCTGTTGGTGTAAAGTTTAAGGTTGGTTTAGAGTTTAGAGCTAGGTGGAAGGTTGGTGTCATGGTATTTGTATGGGTAGTGCAAGAGGTTTATGATTGGCAGCAGGGTTGGTGATAGTGGTAAGGTTTGGGTTAGTGTTCATGATTAAGTGTTCCGGTTTAAGATCGCTGCTAGAGTTGTGATGAGGACCAGAATTTTGGATGAAAACAAAACTATCAAAGTGTCATCTTTGAATCTTCAACATGAATGACATAATTGTAAATTGTATTTTATTTGCAGAGGTTTGGATTTGAAGTAAAAACATGCCGATTGTCGCTTCTGTATTACACTGTATTACCACATCTCTCCATACACCACATGTGATTATTCACCAACATTAACTGTCGAATGTATCACAAAAATAGCAGTTCACGTATAGTCAAATACATTTGCCACGGGAATTTGGCATGCTGTATATTGCACACATTTATAGTTTAATCTTTTGAGGAACTTACCTGTAGTGTTGAAGTGTGAACTAGGTCTCTCAGATCCTCTAGATTGCGGCTCTAGAGTGCGATAGCATCGCATTCAGTGTCTTTATATCTCACTGGCTGCAGAGTCATGGCAAACTTATGTGGCAAAACACCTCCCCTGGAGAATACTGAACCTCCTTTGAGATTGATCAGCTTTTTATCATGTTCTTACCACTTTTATGAGCCCAGTTAATTGGAAACACTAAAAGCCCCATCTATATTTGATGCAGACCTGCACTGCTTTATCCACTATGGACCTAGTGTCACGAGAGATTTCAAACGTGTGAACATGATCGGTTTTGTGATAATGAAGATTTTAAATGGGCTCTGACGATTTCTCAGATGCATTTTGCTAACTCATGTAGTGTGCGAGGGAAACAATTATGGCTTCTGTAGCCGGGTGGCTGAAGAAAAAGCAAATTTACCTCGAGAATGGGCAACGGGGGTGCCACACACGCATTCAGAGACACCCGCACTATATACAAACACCCATGCACATGCATACAGAGGTTTGTACACATACAATGATTTCTATAGGCACATACATATGCATACATTGACAAAATATACAAACAAAACACGTACATCTGTAAATATATATGTTGGTCATCGACTTACGAACAACCGACTTATGAAAAACCGACTTATGAACACCTGACTTATTACATTGACTTAAAACGTGAAATTACACTTGCAAATTGAACCGCGGAACTATTTTGTTCAGAGGAGCGATCCTCTGCGAGATGTAATGACTCGGCTTCGCGCTGGGAGTCAGTGTTTGTGCGTGTATGTGGGCGCGCGGACATGTGTGTGAAAGTGAGTGTGAATGTGAGTGTGTGAAAGTAAGTGTCTTTGTGAAATTAAGTGTGTGTGTGTGAAAGTGAGTGTGGCTTATGAAAAAAGCGATATAGCTCAGTGGGCCTTACCTGGTAAAAAAAAAATTTGTTTGGCGTGCGTGTGTGTGCACGCTGGTTTGACAGCAGAGGTCTCCTCCGAATCAGTCAAGAGGCATTATTTTTTCATAGGCTGTGTAATGCTGTGGAAGCTACCTGGACTGTCACTCCGCCTCCCCTTCTCTACGCTTGTGAAACGTAGACCCCTCTAATTGAACATCTGCGCTGGTTAGAAACATTCAGACTGGCCTGCCTACGATCCATCCTGGGTATAATCAGGCTGGATTGTGTGAGGAGCTCAAAAATTATTTAAAGATCTGGACATTTTCCTATCAGTGAGCTCCTCGGGCAGGCAAGGCTGCATTGGCTGGATCATGTATCCGGCATGCCCAACTACCGCATGATCAAACAGCTTCGGTTTGGCCGGGTAGAGGAAACTAAACAGGCACGACACGGGCTGAAGAAAATATAGGCTGATGCAGTAGGGGAGGATGTGGAGCGAAGTGGACTTGCGAAAGACTGGTACCAGCGGTGTTAAGATCGGCCTCTATGGAGGAGGCACGTGAAGGATGCTACTATTCAGTTTGAGGCAGTCACCCTCCAACAACCATGGAGGGCAGAGGAGCGATGCTCACAACAATGAGTGGAGTGTCGGGCAGCCAAAATACAGCAAGTTGGCACAGTAGGTGGCACAGCTGGTGTATCTGCCAGTTATCTCACCCAGTCAACCAATGGCACCTGGGTCTCTCCCGTGACCTACTGTCAGCGAGCTTTTGACACTTCACGTGGCCTCAAAGTGCACCCAGTCTGGCACGTAATTGTGACGTAATTGTCACGTTGTGGCGAATGATAGGTATTGGTATTCATGTGGCGGGAGCAGTCGTGAAATGCTTAGCACGCTGCACTACTAACCCGGCAACCTGAGTTAGATTCCTGCTTACGACTAATACCAGTGACAATTATCTGAATGGGTCCTGGGCCTTCCTTAGGTCGACTAAGTCTCGAATGAGTAACCAGTTCGGTGTGGAAATATCGCCACTGGGGAGTCTGGTGGTCAATGGTGACCGGGTTTGGTACTGCCCACTCACGTGCTGCTCTCCAACAGTCTGTTAAGGCTGTATGGGGGATCGTTGTCATGTGAGTGTGTGTCTGGAATGCTGTTGCCAATAAATTGCAACTTGAGTCACTACCTATGAGATCTTTACTCAAAACTGCTCTAGAGGAGTTGTACACCCCTAGCTGCCAGTGTTATTCAGTGGCCTAAAATAAAATGTTTCGCTCCGGATGATCACTGCAAAGTATGACCTGTGTTTTGATTTAGTGTGCTATCTTAAAGGTGCTATCTTAAAGGTGCATTATAATGCTCCGATTGATGCTCCTGCTGTTGTGGAGTGACTCATGCAGCCAGCTATGGCTGCAGGGTTTTGGTAGTACATGTTATTTATGTCATTTATTGTGAAAATTCCATCACAGTTCCTATGATCACTGTTTCATTGTTTTCATGGCTTTATTTTGGTGATTTCGAAAAGTGTATTGGTTTAGCCATGTTTTTTTGTTGTAGTAATGAGTAAGACTGATGGCCTTAATCTAAGTTGTCTTGTGGTTGTTGTTGTTATTTGACTTGCATCCCACTGGGATTTTTGCACACAGCGTTGGTATATGGTGTTTTTTTCTGCAATATTTTGCTGTCTTTTCTTGGATTTTCTGTTTGCACTTAGTCACATATTCACTTTAAGATGTTTTCTTGTTCATATATTTGTTTGTTGCGGTTGCACCCAATTCAAGAGCCGAATGGCTCACAGGTCTATACCTAATAAATTAACTTAAACTTTAACTGTGTGTGTGCAATTATGGTGACTCATTGCGCCCCTTACGACAAGCAAGGTAGGTGAAACAGAAACATAATTTGTTTCTGTTTATGCAACATTATGGTATGTTTTATTTACTATACAGTATATTTCAGTATTACATGCAAATGTACAATGTGTCTTCTTAGTTATGAGTTTAACAATGCTTAATTTTTTTGTTGAACCATAACATTTCATGACACTAACCGCATGGGCATTTAAATGTGGTACATTTCTATATTCCGACTTACGAACAGGTTGACTTACGAACTGACCAAAGGAACCAACAGTGTTCGTAAGTCGTGGACTATCCATACACATGTAGAGACATCAGCGACAGTGTTGGAGGGGTGCCGTACACCGGGTGCCCTGATTGGATGAGCTAAGGGCACGTGACCGGAAGCGGGCCTCGATTGGACGAGCTAAGGGCACGTGACCAGAGGCGGTACCCGATTGGACGAGTTAAGGGCACGTGACCAGTGGGCCTCGATTGGAGCAGTCAAGGGCACGTGACCTGAAGCGGTGTCACGATTGGAGGAGTTAAGGACACGTGGCCGGAAGCAGGAGCGCCATCCTTGATACAGCAAGGGGCGGGGATGGGGACAAAGGATAAAGGGGGAGCATAAGGGGGATTCGGGGCTCGTTTCAGGGATCAAGCTAGAACACACACGCACATAGTGAGCAGCCTAGGAAGTTAGCCACGCTTAGCAACAGAATCCGGTGGAAAGTGAATTGTTTAATAAATGCGTTACCTCCGACAACAGTGTGTGTGCACCTCAGTTGACAAACACTACACTGGCGTCAGAAGTGGTTTGTTAGTTCACTAGGCGATGAGCACTCACCCAGTCGTTTTTGGATGACGACGAAGAGGGTGAGTTGATCCCGCAAGCGGCCTCGGGTGCTGAAGCCCCGGGGATGGAGAGCGGCGAATTCTGTACGTTGGCCCGGCAGCGGGAACTGGAGCCCTCTTCACAGCTGCCGCCAAGGAATGAACGCCGCGGCAGGAAGAAGCGTTTCAGTGAACTCGTCTCCGCCGTCGCTGCTCTCGCAGCCGCCCTGCTGGAGGAGGACAAAGAGTCGCCGATGCCGCGACCGCGGGAAACGGGTGTAGCGCGGGACGTGTGGGAGCCCGCCAATTCTCCCGACACTCGCGCTGCTTTCGCCGCCGCCCTGCGAGCATGGGATGACTGCGGGACGCCGACGCTGTGGCCGCGGGGCTCCATGGCCGTTTCCTGCGCGTGGGAAGCGGTTGTGCTGTGGGACATGCGGAAGCCCGCCAACTCTCCCGACGTCCGTGCTGCTTTTACCATCGCCCTGCAAGCGGAGGACGACTACGGGATGCCGATGCCACGCGCCCATGGACTTTGTTGGGAGCTGTTTCACGCCTGCGGGAAACCGCAGGAGCGCGCGGTGCACCGGAGCCCGCCAAAAGTTTTTAACCGCGAGAAGGTGCTCCCGCCAACGCCGTCCTCCCACCGGCGCCGCTGCCTCCCGCCCGCAGACTAAATAAGCGCCTCCCTTTTGTCCGGGAATTCACATCAGCTTGCGGCGACTGGGTGGCATTCTAATGCTGCTTCATGACCGCCTGCAGCCTCGCGGAATTTATGGAAGAGGAGACGCTCAACGACAATGCATTGGCGGCCCTCGACGCCATTCCTGACGAATGGAAGAAGACGCTACCACAAGCCCTGACGCAAATGGAGGCGATTTTTGCTCCAGACTCCGCCAAGCACCACAAGTTCTCCATGCAGAAAAGGGGGGAAGTAGAGACGCCCCTTGCTTAACATGCCACTCTTTTGGCGTCCTCCAAGGCGGCCTTCCCCAGGATGGACCAGGTGGGGAGAGACTCCCTGGTCTTGGAAAAGCTGCTGTCGTGGGTCGAGGACCTTCAGGTCACTATACCAGCCACAGAAGATGACGACATCACCTCGCTCAAGGTCGCCCGCTGTCTGGAGGCTCACCTCCATATCCGGCGATGA
The DNA here is from genome assembly GCA_014621495.2 of Entosphenus tridentatus. Classification (NCBI taxonomy): domain Eukaryota; kingdom Metazoa; phylum Chordata; class Hyperoartia; order Petromyzontiformes; family Petromyzontidae; genus Entosphenus; species Entosphenus tridentatus. The sequence goes on from CM025668.2 coordinate 1,359,036, forward strand.
GGCGGGGTGGTTTGTGAGTATTGGACCCGCGGCGGAGGAGGGAGCAACCACCGGTGGACCGCATCTACAGGCAGGGGTTTCGAGTCCTGCAGCACTGTGGAGGAATCCCGGGGAGGACCTTCGGGGTGGGTAAGATGGGCCGGCGAGGTTTTTCTCTCGTCAGAGGGGCGGGCCCGTCGTCTGCTTCAAGTGCGGCCTGCCCGTGCACGTCTCCTTGGGGTGCCGTGCGCGACAAGGAGGATCCACTTCATCAACACCGGCCGCCGATCATCACTCCTTCTCTTCACCAGGCCCTAAGGTGAGTCGCGGTACACTAGACACACAGCCCTCTAACTCACATCACTCATTGGGTTCAGGGTCGTGGGTTGCGGACTTGCGGTGGGGAGCATCACATTATGTACCTCGGCTTTCGGATCCGGAGTTGCGGGTCGCGGGATTATGTCAGGGTGGATCGCGTCCCGATCAAGGGGTGGGGGGCAAGGGGTGGCCCAAGCGTTCCGTTCAGTTGACGGCCCTGGGCCGCTTTATTGTGGCGGCGGCGGCGGGTTCATTCATAGGGACGGTCGAAGGCATTGACGTATGCATCCTTATTGACACCGGTTCGTCGGCGACCATCATTTGGGACATGGTTTCTAAAGCTTGCTGCTGCGAACGGCCGGTCCCTAGGAATTGTCGGTCAGATTTTGGCCACAATTGGCATTGGCGACATTCACTTGTCAGGTCCAGGAGTCATTTCCAAGTCTTTAGCCGTACTCTGTCTGTTAGGGATCGATTTCCTAGGTAGAATGCCGCTCAAAATTCTGGTGTTTCGCACAGCGAACGTTTTGGTCCCTGCCATGGCGAACCAAATGGTTAAAATTTGCCCCGGGGTGCAGATGCTGATCCCCTTGCAGGTTAAAAAGCACCTAGATCACAAAACGGCTCCACAAGGGTTGTTGATGGTTCCCTCTACCAGGGCGGCTCACACACAAAATTTGGTTCATGCGCAGACTTTGGTTGCAAGCGATGGACAACTTTTTATTCAGGTCCTGAATGTCGGTCTGGATGCGTCAGTGATTCAAGAGGGCACTGTCTTAGCTCATATGTTGGCCACCTGCGGCCGACGTGTGCCTCAGCTGCGGGGCAGGGTATGAACGTTGATGAGGCATGGTTATACATGCTCTATTCTGAGAGTAAGGACCTGTCTGATGCACAGAGGCTCGAGCTGCGTGCGCTCTTTTCTGAATTTGGCGATGTATAAATCCAAATTCGACATTGGCTGCACACCTTTATTGCACCATCACATTGACACGGAAGATTTGGGCTGTATTCGTCAAAACCCGTCCTGCCTGAGTCCTATGGAGAAGGACCATGTGTGCCGCACATATGATGAAATAGTGGCCACAGACATTATCGCTCCCTCCAACAGTCCATGGGGTGCTCCCAGACGTTAGTTTGAGGTTCTGTGTGGACTTCCGCAGACTCAACAAAGTCTCCATGGTGGATACGTAACCTTCTCCTGTGGTTGGACGACTCGTTAGACGCGTTTCAGGGGCGCGGTTTTTCTCAATGCTCGATTTGCTGTCGGGATTTTGGCAGATGACAGCTCTAATCCAAAGACTGCATTTTGCATACCCCAGGGCACTGTGCGTTGTCTTGAACTGTGCGCCTTTTGGCGTCATCTGGTCGAACACCATATGAGACGAGGCTCCAAAGAAAGCTGTCTCTGGTGTGGACCAACCAGTTTCAAAGACAATGCATAAATTACCAGAGTATTGTGTTTTTGTTTGCATTTGATTGCAAGTATTGCGGTTAATGTAGACATGATTCCTTGCAAAAGGTGTCAGTTTTGTTGCCAGAAAAAAGGGGAAAAAACCTATTGGTATATTTTGGTACTGGCAAAGGAGGTCCCATGATGTAGCTGCTTAGCCCGAGTCCTTATTACTCTGGTAGTGCGTTGTCTTGAACTGTGCACCTTTTGGCGTCATCTGGTCGAACACCATATGAGACGAGGCTCCAAAGAAAGCTGTCTCTGGTGTGAACCAACCAGTTTCAAAGACAATGCATAAATTACCAGAGTATTGTGTTTTTGTTTGCATTTGATTGCAAGTATTGCGGTTAATGTAGACATGATTCCTTGCAAAAGGTGTCAGTTTTGTTGCCAGAAAAAAGGGGAAAAACCATATTGGTACAACAGTGTTTGTTCACCTTAGTTGACATACACTACATTCATACAGTCGCACATACTTACAATAGCCACCATTCGGAACTCATTGGAGGTAATGGAACCACAATGCTTGTGCCAGGCTAGTTACACTTTAAAGCTATATAAAGTGTGGAAGGCTCGCTGGCAGCTCATGGGACAGACTCAGGTGTTATTGGTTAATGATTGTCTAACTTTATGAAGCAATTTTATTAATGGTAAATTAGCTCGACAGAGCTAAATACAGAAACACTATTTCATAAAAGAGTAACATTTAAATAAAAACACACAGGCTAAATTTCGATTTAAAGCTTTCGTGACTGCAGGGATTCATCTTCTTGGTTCTTTCGTTAAAGTCACGTAGAAGGGAAGTAATAAAATCATAAAAATAAAACATAATAAAATAATTCTCACGACGTTTCGGCCACAACGCAAGCAGCCGTCCTCAGGTGAAAATCAGGTCTGTCGAGGCGACAGCGTCTGAATGAAACAGCACACGTACTTGGAGCATATATATAAGCTGGGTTGGAAGGGGGGGAAAGAGCGCCTTGACAAAATAATTTGCATATCAAGAGAAATTTAGCATATTTATGGGAAATGCAGGTATGTGTTTAGTACTACTTATGTCCGTGCATTATGCAGGATTAGCAGCATCCAAGGGAGGGGATATGGGAAATGCAGATATGTGATTAGTACTAC
>CM025668.2:1362316-1382255 GCA_014621495.2 Entosphenus tridentatus
GTAGTACTAATCACATATCTGCATTTCCCATATCCCCTCCCTTGGATCCTGCTAATTCTGCATAATGCACGGACATAAGTAGTACTAATCACATACCTGCATTTCCCATAAATATGCTAAATTCCTCTTGATATGCAAATTATTTTGTCAAGGCGCTCTTTCCCCCCCTTCCAACCCAGCTTATATATATGCTCCAAGCACGTGTGCTGTTTCATTCAGACGCTGTCGCCTCGACAGACCTGGTTTTCACCTGAGGACGGCTGCTTGCGTTGTGGCCGAAACGTCGTGATAATTATTTTATTATGTTTTATTTTTATGATTTTATTACTTCCCTTCTACGTGACTATACCGAAAGAACCAAGAAGACACACAGGCTAGTGATTAAACGAGACACCAAATAACATCCCATCGTAAAAGAAACACCACAAAGCAATATTAAGGAAGTGAAAAACTATTTAACAACAGATGCATCTTTAAGCAGGATTTGAATAGGCCGAGAGACTCGGTAGTGATACATGTGAACTTCGCAACCAAGGAAAAGGCCCATCAGATGGAGATTTGACCTCGGCATGAAACGCAAACCAGAATAAAAAACACTGGAGAAATCTAGCTGGAATGTAGGGATGGAAAATGTCTACAAATAAATTAGGGAGCAGCGTCGTTGGAGAGTCTGTAGATAATGAGAAGGATTTTTAACTCCACCCGACACTTTACTGGCGGTCAGCGAAGAAATGCGAGTCCAGGAGAAATGTGCTCAGTTATACGTGTGGAATGTGCGACTGAAAATGCGTCACTTCTTGGATAAAGATTATTGTTCTCAACAACAATGCCCAGTGCCCACCACCAGCCAACACTACTCTCTTCCCTTTCCTGAGTGCCCACTGCTCCCCTCACCCTTTCCTTTTATCCTTTTCCCCTCTCCAATCTCTGCCCATCCCTTCTAACCAATCCCTCTGCTCCCCTCCTAATCGCTTCAATGGACCCCTTTTCCTCTTTCAAATATCCCCGTCTTCTCCCTCTTTCAAATCTTCCGACCAATCACCATCTGGCAAGCCAAATCACAAGGATCATCATCATCCTTGTGTAGAAGCGCCCCCTTGTGGCGGTTATGGTGCTTATGATATCCATCTCACCCCCATGTCTTAAGCTATCCAAGGATGTCTAACATCCTTAAACGTATATGGGTAAGCACTCTGGAGGCCGCATTCTGCACGTGTTGGAGCCGATTTAACGGCTTGGTGTGGGTGCCAGGAGATCATACAAGCAGAACCTCAGTCTTGTCACCATTTAGCTGGAGGAAATTAAATAGTATCCAAGCCTTGGTGGTCATTAAAAGGGTGGAGCCAGACGGGAGAGTGGGGAAGCAGGGCGCAGGAGAGGTGTGAATAGAAGTTTGGAGCCAACGATGTGTGTTGTGTGCACGTGTAATGTGAGAATATATCCGGGTTGCTGATGGATCACACCTCGTTACGATGATTGGCTCTGCCGGTCCTGGCCCATAGCCAATGGGGGGAAGTCTAAGGGCGTGGCCCTGACGTAATGGGAAGGTGACATCTGTAAGTAGAGGATTGGTTCTGCTGGCTTTAGCCACAGCCAATGGGGGGACGAGTCAGGGGCGTGGTCCTGGGAGCGCACGATGGAATCTAGAAGATTCCATAGAGGGTAACCAGGATTGGTGGAAAGGTACCACGTGACCCGGGTATTAAAAGGGGTGGAGACGGACAACACGTGATCAGATCTGGAACGAACGGAGGGTGAGGCCACGCTGCAGCGGGGTCCAGGCTGCCACGTGGCCGCGCTTGTCTCTCTCTCCCTCTCAAGCTGTCAGCAGCGTGAAGGAGTAAGATGGGAGTGTTGTGAATGAAAGACAAATAAAGACCGGATTCCAGAAGTCGCTTCCACGACCTTTATTACACACATATACCTCAAGCTCCAACACTGTATGTTAGATGGTGTCAGAAGTGGGGGGTCAACACCGGGGCTCTGCAGCACAAATCCTTGAGCTGTTCGAATGTCTACATACAGAACAGAATTAGGCCAGGAACAGAACTCTGGGGGTGCCAAAGGAGGAGAGCAGGTGTTAGAATTTTGCCTGTCCAGGCAGACAAACTGGTTTCACTCAGATTGGTAAGAGGCGAACCAGCTCAGGACGGAGCCATAGATCCCCATGTATCTTTCAAATCTTTCGAACAAAGTGGAATGATCAATAGAGTTAACGATGACACTCTAGGTAGGCCTGCATCAAGCAGCAACTAGCAGGGTAATTTTTATGGTGTGACCAGGCCTGAAACAGGAAGGGATCATTGAGGAGCAAATTGCATTGAAGCTGCCTGGCGACTGCAGGCTCGAGGACCTTGGAGAGATGGCAGGTTTGAGAGGAGACGGAGTCAATTATCAGGGTCCTTGGGATCACGAACAGGCTCCGCAAGCAAAGGGAGTGACAGCAGAGCATTTGAATAGAGACGGGACAGTACCAGAATTAAGTTAATTGTTGGGGAATATTGGTGACAAATACGGAAAGCAATGGAAAGGTGACACATTAACTCTAAAGGAAGGGGATTGAGAAAGCAGTGGGTAGGTTGCAGTGAAATTAGATAAACATTGGTGGGGGGTATGAGTTATCAGGGTGGTAGACTGAAGCAGCTATTAAGCATAAAGGTAGATAGTGTTCGTGTGCATCAATAATCCCATTATATCTTTACATGATGGGCATTTCTTCAGTACAGCCCTGGGACGCTTTTTGAACTATGTGGCCAAAACTATGTTAAATAATGTACAGGGCAGATAAATCCCTTTTGCATCCCAAGGTGAACAAGAAATGTTCATAATTTTGGCCGTCAATGTTAGTGAGCAGAGGATCAGCTACCATGAAAGTATGAATAGCCCAAAGATTGGGCTTGTTGATAATGGCATAAGCCTTGACCAGGTCAAGAAAGAGATATAGTTTCTGATAAAATTCCCCAAAATTCAAATGTGGTTTTGCTTCTTAAAAATGGGGAGCACCAAGGCATTATCCAAATCGTGCACACCTGATGTATATACCACACCAGTTACTTATTTCAAGCTAAGTCGACCTATAGGGGGCCCAGCACCGGTTCAAATATTGGTCACTAATGTTGGTGACGAATGGGAATTGAACGCAGATAGCTGGGTTTGTAGTGGAGTGCGCTAACCACTGCTTCACCCTGTAGTGCACATGCCCACTGAGTTAGGGTTCCTGGGATGTTCAAGCCTCCTGGTGGACATACTGGCCATCTGATGAGGATTATTAATTCCATGTTTGCCGCTATCCAATGCGTATTCCCCACAGCTCATCTGCTCATCCTCCTACTCAGCACTCATAACAAACCACAGTAAAACCATACACAGTAAAACCATATACTTTTATTAATTCATCCCCAATCACAGAAATTTCAACTTTGGATTCTCGAAATACCGTTGTCTTTTTGTAATTCGAGAGAGAAATTCTATATTGCAACTCTTCAGGGGAGAGGCATCAATTAATTACGATAGTCGCACTATCTCATGGATAGAAACGGGCGGGTAATGTTCATAATAATACTAATTGACATAAGGTGCAATTCATCCAGGGATATCAGTGCGTCATGCAAGAAGTTAGGAAATATGAACACTCTGAGGTCCGGAGTCCACTGGTCATACATGGGAAGTGTAGGCCAGAAGAACACGTCTTTAGAGATGACAGGGCCACCTTAGAAACATGTGTGTTAAATAAGAGTGATTTGTAAATTAACACGCAAATGTTATTAACCGCTTTCATGGGACAAGTGTGTTCATTGTTCATTTCCAGTTTAAATGCCTCAGAACACCAGCTGTTCTGGAGATCTGATGAGTAAAATATTGGTTTTGGTTATTTTGAGGTGTAGGTAGTTCTTGTTCAACCATGGCTTTATTGATGATAGTGAAGTGGTGATCCATGAGTCGGCTGTAGTGGATGGGGGAGATGTGGAGAATGACTAGTGCAGGTTTTTCAATCTTACATTTTTTACAAATCTAGATTGAAAATAATTTCTGTAGAACAGCTTTTTGTGTTTTGTTTGTTGTCCTTCACCCACACCTCCGATTAGCACGGTTGGCTATGGTGCGAAAAACGTTAAACATACGTAGTGAGTTCCTTGTCGGGCAACTGAAGGAGGTAATTCGCTACTTGAACCAATGCTGTATCCATGCTGTGGCCCACTCAGAAGCCGGATTAAAAACGGTCTACAGCGCATTCAAGGACTTTTAATAGGATTGGGGGATTGAAGGTTAGAGCACCCAGATCTAAAAACATTATTACATCATAGAAACTTGCATGCCATCACAGATGTATTAAATTCAAAATTGAATCCTACCTATTTAGAGGTTAATTATTTGAAAAGGAAATTAACATTAGTTATCGATATACAGAAGTGTATGCTAATTTATAGAACGTTATTAAACGTTCTATAAATTAGTGTATGAGTCTAGGCAACACTGGGTTTGCATTTGCTTAAAAGCCATGTTTGATTTGCTGTTGTATGAATTAATGTTGTTTTATTGACATATCACTCAATTTGCTAGATTTGTATGAAACAAGAAAAGTACATAAGAGTGTGGCAGGGAGGTGTGAGTTCTTGGCTATTGTCAGCTCGTCCCATATAAGATACACTCTGGAGGGTTGCAGGCAAGGCTGACGAGTCAGATGCCTTCTACAGCCTGCAGTCCGAGCTAAAGTGGCCCCTCAGGATAGCTTCATCCAATGGGTGATTTTAAAAAAAAATTCAAGAACCCAATACACAACGCAAACATTAAAAAGGGAAAGAAATGTCACGAGCGTGCAACAAACTCGGAGCATAACTTCCTCAAAATAATGTACCAACTGGAGGCACTTGGGCTCACTGGCCCTACCACCATATGGGCAATGATAGGGAGCAGCAGATTTGCAGGGGGAGGGAATAAGAGGGAAGAAGGGGAGGGGGGTAATGTAACCAAACAAAACCAAAAAATCAAATAGAATAAATGCGATGCCCGAGTTTATCATTCTTGTTTTTTTCCCCGACGCTCAATGGTCATCATATTGTAATAAAGGTCGTTGAGGCGACGTCTGGAATCCGGTCTTTATTCGCTTTTCATTACAGCACATTCCTTCACGCTGCTCACAGGCAGCGTGAGAGGGATAGAGAGAGAGAGACGCGCGCAGCCACGTGGCAACTTGGACCCCTGCTCTCGCGTAGCCTCCTCCTCCGTTCGTTTCAGTTCTGACCACGTGTTGTTCGTCTCCACCCCTATTTAATACCCGGGTCACGTGGTACGTTTCCACCAATCCTGGTTAGCCTCTATGGAATCTTCCAGACTCCCCCGTAGGCTCCCGGGACCACGCCCCTGACTCGTCTCCCCATTGGCTGTGGCTAAGGCCAGCAGAACCAATCCTCTACAAACAGCTGTCACCTTTCCATTACGTCAGGGCCACGCCCCTAGGCTTCCCCCCATTGGCTATGGACCAGGACCGGCAGAGCCAATCATCGTGACGAGTTGTAATCTGTTAACGACCCGGATATAACCTCACATTACAATATTTACAGAAATGGTGTTAGTGTCACGAGACCATCCCCTCACCCTGGCCCCCATTATTCTGGCTATTCATGTTGCGTTCAGCAGATATGGGAGTCTGTTGTATATATAGGCCTTTTTCCAAAAATTGATATGAAGAATAATTCTGCCAATATTTCTAAAAAAAATAATCAATCGGGTGTAGCATGGGGCAAGAAAGGGTGAGGCACACCCCCACCCCTCACACCCCTGCTGCCTTGCCACATTAAAGCAACTGGAGGGAAGAAGTCATAAAAAGCTATCAAATATTAAACTCCGGGGCAAAGGGAGGTTAATGAAAATCTGGGAAATCTCCAAATTGTCAAAGGACCATATGACACGACCTCCACGGACGTTTTGGACAGTTCACAAACAAATCTCCAGACTCGCTGGCTGTGGGAAGAATAGCCTGGTCTCAAATCGAAACTTGCTGATACGGTCATTGGACCACCCCATTCAGATCTCCACGGACGCAGAGCAGGGGCAATCGGACATTACAACTGGAGTTTTTTTTAACAACGGTAAAGTTTGAAACTTAGCGACAAGAAAAAAATCGACATTATAGACTGCCAGTACACTGTCAGATTAATAACCAGACTGCAGTCTACATTAGTGGCTTTTATTATTACTTATTTGACTCTGATTATTTTATTGTATCTTTCTATCTACGTGACTTTACCGAAAGAACCAAAGAACATGAATTTTGGAAGCCACGAAAGCTTAAGTCAAAACGTAGTTTTATCTCCAACCTCAGGATATCAAAATATAACTCGAGAATACAGACGGGGAACAAAGGTTAATAAAACCCTCGGAATACCTCTGGTAACAACTATGGTACATCACAACTCCTACAGCCACGACTCGACAAACCCCCCCCCCCCATACCTATATGAATCCACAACAGCAGATAATTTTCTCACCTGAAGACGGATGCTTGTGTTGCGACCGAAACGTCGTGTTTTCTTTTATGATTATTTTCTAACTACGTGACTCTACCGAAAGAACCAGAGAGTAAGCTATCAGAGTTGTGTAAGAGGTGTGCTAATACAATTTACAAGTTTTGAGAGTGAGTGATCCAGCCAGCGACGAGCAGCTCACAGCAGGAAAAAGGGCGGAGAGCACGAAATTTGAGCAACGACAAGGCACAGCCCTGAAGGAAGGGTGGGAGAGGCACCACTGAGTGCCAGCGTAAAGCTGGCAGCTGGCAGCCTGAGCCAGTGCAGCCCTGAAGGAGGGCGAGAGAGGCACCACCGGGTGTCTGCGCGAAGCTGGCAGCTGCATGCAAAGGGAGAGAGCACGGAGCAGTGGAAAGAGCCTGACCAGCCGCCCGTGAGGAAGAGAAGAGCGCCGGCGAGAGCACCGTGGGTTCGACCCACCCACACACACACACCGACAAGCACCAGCTGGGAACCAAGATAAGAGTGAGGAACGGCGACCAGCGGACAAGCTGCGAGCGCTATCTGACAACGGAATCATCACCCACCGCCGACGGCGAGCATCGTGCCAGCTCAACCAACCAGCAGTGGACTTTTTTCCATCACCGTGTATGCTCGCTTTACTTTGATGAATTAGCCGATTGTTCTGTTACGCAGTTTAACAAACGTAACCATTGAGGGTTAAATGTACAGATCAATGAGGAGGACATCTCCAGGAGTACTGTGTTGGCATTCCTACCATAAGAGTTCGCATATTAGAATGTTATGTTTTTTTAGATATTAAAGTTGCTTAATACAGAAGAGTCTGAGTGGTGCCTTCCTAAGTTCATTAATTTTGAGACCTGACATAAACACACTAAAACATAATCATCAGTAAAAGTTCAAGCGAGAATCATTGTATAATCTTGATTGATAATACAACCCGAGACAACGAAGCCAAGCCAAATTATCAAAAATGCAAAAATCAGCATAATTACATACACTTGCATCACTTAATGAAATCACACCTTCCTAATTAACATAATGCATAACTTGCTTAATTACGGAAAATTACACATTGTTCAACTTTAATTTAATTTAATATTTTTTTATATAATTTTTCAAGACCGAACATATACAACAGACCACAAACCTCATACTCCAATTCCTTCCCTTTGGGTTTATGGCTAAGGTGCTCCATTCCCACTAAGGCAAGAAGAGTCCTGTGCCAGAGTCCCCAGGAAGATGGTTCATGATCTTTCCAATTGGCCGGGATGGTTTTCCTTGTTACAGTTTAGCAGGTTTGGAGCAGTGCGTGCTGATATTTTAATGCCTCTCTTGGTTTCGAGCACCACAGAGTTGATTCCACTGAGGGGCTCAGCTCTGTGCTGCAGACCCGATTAAAATAGTCCATAATATTATGGTAACATTATTTGATATTTGAGCACGTGCAGAAGGCATATCGGTGCCCTACGGACATCTAGGGCAGTCTGGGGAGGAATTGGTGAAGTTGTCACTCCTGTTATTCATCAGGTAAGCCCCATGCATGAATTTGAACTGAATGGATTTTAGTGGCAGAGACCTCCGGACTGCTAATGGGGCCCACCATATCTGAGTCCACTTCTGGTAGGGATGTGTTGTACCAAGAAGCCTTTCCCAACGCTTTCTAGTTTTGGGTCTTACCCAGTCCCCCTCTCCATTAATCAGGTGGCTGGCCTCCACCAATCTGTATTTTTCCCTTTTGTCCCCCAGCCAATGCAGGATGGGATGAGAGCGCTGGTCCAAGTTCTTGACTGGAGCTTTGGTAATAATATTCCTGATCTCTAGGTATTTAAAGAAATGTGTCCATGGGATATCTTAGTGTGGCCACAACTGCTCGAATGACTTCAACTTCCCTTTCTTGGTCAGGAGGTCCCCTGTTCCAGGCCTATCGCTATTCAGCTCGGCTAGTTAATCTCCGTGCCTTGCATTTTCAATGAACGGTGGCCCTCCAAACGGGATTGTATGTATAAAGGTGGGAAAAGAGATTGGCCTGTTTTTGTATATCCGGTAAGGTGTTAGAAACCATCCATGACAATTTAATACACTCGAGTCTATCTTTAGTAGGGGAGAAGTTGATCCCAGCCAGTGACCACGGGCTCACAGAGCCTTCCTCCCACTTTTTTGCGCTGTCTCTTTTAACGGATTAATCAAGTGCTTCATTATTTAGATAGTGATTGCTTTCTGGTATTTAAGGAAGTCTAGGAGGGCCAGGTAAGGGCGTGGTAATCTACTCGCGTTGTCGTGTGGTTCCATATAAAATAGGCAATATACGAGAATGGAGTTGCTTAAAAAAGGTCCTCGGGATGCTGGTGGGGACCATTTGTAAATGGTATAGGAGCTTCAGCAAGACCATCATCTTTTCTAGGTGGGCCCTATTAGGGAGGGAATATCCGTCCACGCCTCAATTTAGATAGTCATCTCCTAGAGAAATGGACCTGTAATTCCCTACTAGCTCCGGGTGCGTGCCTGGTTTATGTATGACCAACATACTGGCCTCTTTCATGAAGCCTGGAAGGCCAATGGTGGCAAACGCCACATTAATGGCCAGCAGTAGCTGTGAGATTCAGGAGACGCCAATTTATGCATATACATCTACAGGAAAACCGTCAGGGTCTGCCACCTTCACCGAAGGAGATGAAGCGAGGGCCTAATTCAGTTGTTGTAAGTCGATGGGTCTGCCCAAATCCTCACACAATTGAGGGCCTCAATTCGGTAAGGGAATGTTGGTCAAGTCGGCGTCTATTATCTCATTAGCACGAGATTTTGAGGTATATAGAGTCTCATAAAAGTATTTAAAGCACGCACTGATTTATTTGGCCTTGGTTAGGAGGGAACCATTTTCACTGCAAATAAAGGAAATATGTAAATGGTTCCTTTAGAATTTGACCAGTCTTCCAAGGAATTTCCCCGTTGAGGGAGAGGGATCCTAGAAGGGTAGCCTGGCTATTTAATAGAAAGGATATAATATAGAGGCTTGGTGTTTAGGGAATTTCTCTTGCTCTAGTTTGGTTATGTTGATCTCTTTCACGGCATCTGGTGTTTGTGTAGATTTGTAGTCTTCATGCAAGAAGGCATGTTTCTCTTCCAGCACCCTTTGTTTGTTTCTAATCTTGCTAGCCCATGTCTCAGTCAATGAGCTCCTGATAAAGGCTTTCAAAGCATCCCAAAGTATCATGGGAGATGTTAGGGGATCAGATGCTGAATTTATCGCAATGAATTTCTCCATCTCTTTTCTGACCTCCATCCTCAGATTCTCATCCAGGAGACGTTTATCTATGGACCAAAAGTTGTGCAACACCTCTGCAATGTTGAGAATGAATTGTATCAGCACCGGCTTGTGGTCAAAGACCTGTATATCCAAAATGTTGCCCTTCATACGCTGCGGGAGAATGGGCTTAGATAACAGGAAAAAGTATATGCACCTTGGAGATATGCATATCATCTCTTTCAGAGGGGTTAAGGGTTCTCCAGGGGTCCACAAGCTGATGTTGGGACATTATTTCTGAGAGGAGGTTCCTTTACAAGGCGATCGGGTCAGTTGTGGTGACGTGGGATTTGTCTGTTCTGGTGGCATGGGATTAGCACGGTTGGCTATGTACGGTGTGAAAGAAGTTCAACATACATACAAACGTCTAGGGTTGCTTATCGAACCAAATGTTTGTATGTATTTGAAAGTGACTTTTCTGTCCTGTGGCCTGCTCGAGAGAAATACGTATTTGCCCGAAGGGTTCAGTATTTGTTGGGTAGGAACACAGTTGACATTTTCATTGGTGAGGAAAGCCACTCTGCTGCCAGTGGAGTATACTGCATGATAAACCTGACCGACCCATCCTCATTAAAAATGTTAGGAACCATTGTGTTTTGATGGGATGGTTCAGACCATTTTAAAATTGGTGAGATAATGGTACATTTAATGGCAATAGGATCACCCACTATCACAGTAGGGGGTCAGGTGAGGGGAGTCTGGGCATGTCCGATGAGACGACATTCCTGATGGGGGTTAGGATTGGTAGGGGCATCCTGCGTTGCCCTCCTTGGGATTGGTTAGACATGTTGTCAACGTAAGTAAAACAGACAATGTACATAAAAGGGAAGAGGGTAAAACGACAAAAAGGGCCCAAGACCAAGCCCCAACAGAAAATGTTCACGGACTCTCAACGAGACCCAAGTGCAGCCTCGATTTCCGGACCCAATTTTATGTAAAGCCACAGTGGCGAGATGTTAAATACCACGCCTGGCATGAAGGAGGTCGTGGGCTCGATCCCGACTCTGACGCCTATATTTTTGGAGTTTGCATGTCTCTCTCCCCGTGATCACGGGGAGAGAGACATGATGTTGAATCCACATTTATAATCAATATCACGCGTTTAGAGTATTTGGCTGCTATACATTTACACATGATAAGCCACTTTGTTGAGCTATCATCTGTGGCCAGGTCACTTCTAAAAAATAGCTATATAGCTCAGTGGGGCCTTGCCTGGTAAAATATTTTTTTAAATAGTTTTTAGTTGATGTAACAAACAACCCCTGGGGGAGCAACTGCAACAAATTATCCTGATGGTGGTACCCTGGGATACCAAATAATATAAAATAGCCGAGGCAATAAAATATTTTATTTCTGGGACACTTTTTTTTAGGGTGTACTTATTTCCGCGACAAGGTTACCAATCAAATACGAAATCAGTAATTCTCCGCGATGTCGAAACGCGAAACATTAGCATAAAAAATCCGTTATCGAAAATGTTCACTTTGAATAGTGCATCGTGTACAGCTCGTCGAGATGAGTCGATTGCCGCATTGCCGACCATCAACATACTAAAAATGACTGCATATGTGGCACATTAGGAATGGACCACTCTTTTAATTATTTCCTCGTACAGTAAGGGAGTAAAGTGTGGTTTTGTGAAAGTCCTTATGTGCTGTGCAGTACATCAATGCACGAGTGTGCACCAGCATGCGATAACCGAGTTGGGTCTGTGGGTGGCTGGCAGGATTATTGATAAACCAGACTTGTACACCAGTCACGTGGCTAATGGCGACTCGGTTGATGATTGCTGTGTGTGACACACGTGCTGTTGAATTTTACTGGTAAAGGACCCAAAGGTTGTTTTTGATCCTCATAGAATTGTTCTAGACTTGTTCTAAACTTCAAGCTTGGCTTTGAATTGTTAGTTTGTGATCTATTCAATAGGAGGGGCTTTAGCACTGTGCACTGTAAAGAATGAAATACTGTAATTCATACTTGTACTTATCTAACCCTAATACTGTTTAACACGTAGGCTTTCGCGCCCAATATCATCCATAATAGAAGTTTTTGGGTTAGACCGCATAAATATATGAATGTGTCGTTAAAACCCGCCACCACCGGACACAGTCAACTAGTAACGGTTGTCACGTAAACAGAACATACCAATTCGTCACTAGTGAAAGCACACCGGTGTGTTGGAGAGCCAAGCCACAACATTTACAAACTAAGTACGAGGTTTCGCCATTAATTACAACTAGCTAAATCAGGCGACAGCCAGATTTGTGGAGAAGTCTTACTGTTTCGTTCCTTATATAGAGGCGTAGATGTGTTGACACATCTACGCCTCTATTATGCATAAGAATACTGTTTATTCTATAACCCTGCCCATGCATCCAGAATATGACTACTTCCAATGCTATTGAGAATATAACACATGTACAGTCGTAACTTATACAATGGTGACAAGTACAGTACCTATATTGTACACATAAAGTACAAATAATGGGTGTCAGATACCGATATAAGTGGATGGTATAAATATACATACTCATCGGCTGACAACATGGTAATGACTGGACCGGAAACGACTACGAGTAATGAGAGCACAGCACAAGAGAACACCACAGCAACTGTCACAAGTTCTGCTGCAACAGCAGGCCACAAACAGATGCAGGTATGTGTCTGTGGTTGGAGGAAAGTTACATCATACCATGGGTTGAGGCTCCACCAGGGGAAGAAGGGGTGTTTGGGTAAAGAGAGACAGAGGCCTCGCATTGATTACTTTCTGCGAAAGTGATCAAATCATCTTCTTGGTTCTTTCGGTAAAGTCACGTAGAAGGGAAATAATAAAATAATAAAAATAAAACATCATAAAATAATTTTCACGACGTTTCGGCCACAACGCAAGCAGCCGTCCTCAGGTGAAGACCAGGTCTGTCGGGGAGACAGCGTCTGAATGAAACACCACCACGCTTGGAGCGTATATTTAAGCTGGATTGGAAGGGGGAAAGAGCGCCTTGACAAAATAATTTGCAGATCAAATCAGTTGAATGAAGCACAGCAACTGGACGCAAACCATAGTTTGCAGTGCATCAGTACCACTGTCATGGATGACGTAAACTCAAGCACCGAAGTAACAACTGAGGTGGAACCAACAACAGGAGTGGAACTCACCCAGCCTCCCAGACCTGCAGTCGAGTGGAGACTACCAGGGCACAGACCGTATGTGAAGTAGCCTGGCGCCAGTGACAAGAAGTTGTGGGAAACAGTGAATACTGACCTTACCTTGACCCTCGAGAAACTTCGAGGCACAGTGGAGAAGAAGTTGGAGAGGATGGGGGACATCATCTATGAGTATGGGGCAGAAAGCTTTGAAGTGCAAGAGGAAAAAGGTGGGAGAAAGGTTCCAACCCCACCAGTTTCCAGGAGGCAACAAGAAATCAAGCACCTCGTTCAAGAAAGGAGACAGTTTAAGAAACAGTGGAAAAAGGTCTCGGAAGTGGAAAAGGAGGGCATAGAGGCACTTCAGGCTGACATCAAAACCCGGTTGGCATCCCTCCGTAAAGCAGAGAACCTACGAAAACGCAGAAGGAAGAAAGAACAAACTAGAACTCGATTCTATAAAGATCCCTTCAAGTTCCTTAAAAGTCTCTTCACGAAGGAAAAAAGTGGAGCTCTAAAAACAACAAAGAAAGACATTGAGGAGCACCTGAGAACAACAAAGTATAACTCAAAGCGACATGAACATCTGGCCATCCCATCAGATATCCCACCCATTGAACCCCCGGAACATCATATTGAGACCAGCCCTCCGACATGGAAAGAGGTGGAAAACACAGTTCAACAGGCAAGAACAGCATCAGCCCCGGGGTCAAATGGAGTCCCGTACAAAGTGTATAAGAACGCACCAGACATCCTGAGGTTCCTCTGGAGGCTTATGAGAACAGCTTGGCAAAAGAAGATAATACCCAAAGTGTGGCATAGGGCAGGTGGGGTCCTGATCCTTAAGGAGAAGGATGCAGTGAACATCAGCCAATTCTGCCCAATCTCCTTACTGAATGTCGAGGGTAAAATCTTCTTTAGGGTCATTGCCCAGAGGATGGCCGAGTACCTGCAAAGGAATGCGTACGTCGATACATCTGTACAGAAGGCAGGAATATAAGGGTTTTCTGGCTGCTTGGAATATTCCAGCATGATCTGGCACCAGATCCAAATGGCCAAGGTGGAGAAAAGGGACCTCCATGTAGTCTTCCTTGACCTCGCCAACGCATTTGGCTCTGTGCCCCATGCACTCCTGTGGTCTGCCTTCAGGTTTTTCCACATACCGGACACCATCACAACCCTGGTGAAGTCGTACTTCCAGGATCTGCAGTTCTGCTTCACCACCTCAGAGTTCACAACCTCATGGCAGTGCCTGAATGTAGGCATAATGGTGGGATGTACCATTTCTCTGTTGGCATTCATAATGGCAATGGAGGTTATCATCAGATCCTCAAAATGGGTTGCTGGTGGACAGCGAGTCGACTCTGGTTTCCGCCTCCCTCCACTCAGAGCCTACATGGAGGACATTACAACATTGACCACCACTGTCCCATGCACCAGGAGACTGCTCAGAAAACTCGAGGAGAACATCAGCTGGGCCCGTATGAAGATTAAACCATCCAAGTCACGCAGCATCTCGATTGTGAAGGGAGTACTCTCTGACCTGAAATTCTTCATCGGAGATGACCCAATCCCAACAGTGTCTGAGCAGCCAGTAAAAAGCCTTGGAACGTGGTATGATGCAAGCCTGAAGGACAAAGACCAGGTGCAGCAGCTGCGCAAAGACATCAGTAGTAGCCTACAGTCCATCGACAACACCCAGCTACCTGGAAAGTTAAAGGCCTGGTGTCTGCAGTTTGGTCTCCTACCCCGGGTGTTGTGGCCCCTAGCAGTGTATGAGGTTCTAATCTGAACAGTGGAGAAGATGGAAAGAGGAGTCACAGGGTACTTAAAGAAGTGGCTCGGAGTTCCACGATGCCTTACCACCATAGGCCTCTATGGAGATTGTGTCCTCAAGCTGCCCCTCACCAGTCTAACAGAGGAATTAAAGTGTGCAAAAACCAGGCTCCAGATGACACTGAATGAATCTCGAGACCCAGTGGTGAGCAACAACGCGCCGACCTTGGCAACTGGGCGCAAATGGAGGCCAGGAAAAGCAGTCCAGGAGGCAACAGCAGCCCTCAGACATGCTGACATTGTGGGTAATGTTCAGCAAGGGAGAGGAGGCCTTGGGCTAACTAGCCGCACTGCTTGGAGTAAGGCCACTGCACCAGAGCGGCGGAAGATGGTATTGCAGGAAATACACCATCAGGAGGAGGCTACAAGGTGGGCCAAGGCAGTCTCTCTTGCCAAACAGGGACAGTGGACTCGATGGGACAGTGTGGAGAAGAGGAAGATCAGCTGGAAGGATCTGTGGGCCATGGAAGCGAGGCGGCTGAGCTTTTCCATCAGAGCAACATATGACGTCCTTCCAACACCAGTTATTCTTCACCAATGGTATGGTGAAGATACAGACTGTGCCCTCTGTTCCATGCCAGCCAACCTCAGGCATATTCTCACAGGGTGTAAAACAAGCCTCACCCTGGAGGACAAGCGAGCTGCCACCAACTCCCTACCACCCCCAGCAGCATCACACCTCTTACGGACGACCTTTGTCTGCGAAGGGGCTAAACCACCGAAGAACGGCTCTACACCATCAGAGCGAGACCAGCTGCGCTTGGCCCGTGACTGGAAAATGCTAACTGACATTGGCCGGCAACTTGTGTTTCCTCCTGAGATTGCAACCACCACCCTAAGACCTGACATGGTGTTCTGGTCCCGTTCGCTCAAGAAGGTCTTCATCATTGAGCTCACAGTACCCCGGGAGGACTCAGTAGATGAGGCTTATGAGCGAAAACATCTGCGCTATGCCGATCTAGCTGCTGAAGCACGGCATCATGGCTGGAACACAGACGTCCGACCACTGGAGGTGGGCTGCAGAGGTTTTGTGGCAACATCTAAAACCAGACTGCTTAGAAACCTGGGAATTAAGGGCCAGAGCCAGCGTTCGGCAATCAGAGCTGTATCGGAGGCGGCAGAAGGCAGCAGTCAGTGGCTCTGGATGAAGAGGAAAGACCCCAACTGGGCCCCGAAGTGAGAGGGCCAGGAGGTATGCGGTCAACAATGCTTGACTCAGGGAGGAGGACGCCCCTGCCATGCATAGTCCCATGGGATGTTGGCTATCAACATCAAGGCAACTCCTATGACTAATTGGTAATGGGACGCAAGCGTAGGATTGATCACCCTGTCGCTGGCCACCTTTGGGGAGGGTGTATTGTGTGAAAGGCCGAAACACCCTAGGAACCAAAGGTACACTACTGACGATGCGCTCCCAAAATTTCACCAGGCTCACTGTTCATTAACTCTTGGAAGTGCTTGCGCAAAGGATAGTATCATCTCATCCTGTGTTCTTGGAATCAGGATTAAATTAATATTCGAATAGTGAAGGGCAAAGGTTACTGTAAATGACAAAGATGGTTTATCAGTAGTAGAATTGGGTTTAAGAGAAACTGTTATTGATTAACCTGACTTGTACACAAGTAACGTGGTTAATGGCGACTCGGTTGAGGATTTCTGTGTGTGACACACGTGCTGTTGCAATTTACAGATTTACCACAATACATGTGTTTGCTCTCGATTTTGAGCAACCTACCCACGTCCTTCATTTCGAGTGTGCAACATATTTTGGCGAGCCTGGCAGAAGAGTTTCCCAGAGTTCACTAATGGGGATCAACTCTTCGTCATCTGGCCACATGGCCTGCCAACACTGAACCAATTTCTCAACCACATAAATTCCATACATCCATCTATCAAATTCACCATGGAAGTGGAAAAGGATGGCAAGCTACCATTCCTGGATGTTTTTATTGAGAAGAGACCTGATGGCTCGTTGGGACACTCTGTCTACTGGAAAGCCACCCACACGGATTCCTATCTAAAGCCTGACTCCCACCACCATCCAGCCCAGAAGAATTCCCTCATCAAAACACTACACCATAGGGCCTGTTGCATCTCCGACCAGCATCACCTAGCCAGTGATTTCGAGCACATACACCAAGCCCTCAAGATGAACGGATATTCTGACCGTACAATCCGCAAAGTTGTCTCCCCAGCCATGGGAGACAACCATCTGAGGATCCAACCAAACACAATATCCGGGTTCGTTTCAACACAGTACACAAAATCCGTGATTTGGTCCCATCTGTAATGGATGTGATTCCTGATATACAATACCCGAGTGTCTACAAACGGAGTTGTGGCTGCGGCAGCAGTTACATTGGGGAAACGAAACGACATGTCTCAGACCGTGTTCGCGAACACAAGGCAGATCTGAAACATGGTAGGACCAATACCTCTGCCGTTGCTGATCATTGTTTTAACGCAGTGGGCTCACACGAAATTGACTTTTCCAAGACGAAGGTACTCTGCAAACCCACCGGCTATTATCAGAGATTTTTGATCATGAAGCCATCCAGATATAAAACATAGACACAACTTCAACTGAGAAGATGGGTACAAACTGAGCAATCATTGGAAGGACGTTATTAACCAGGTAGTCTTAACTGACTGTGATGTTTCCATCCTACATGCCTATGTCAGCTGTTATTTCCGACTCTCTGTGTGTCTTTCTCTCTCTCTGTGCATCTCTCTCTGATATCTGTTCCAGTGACCTGGGTGCACTTTCTGCCCCGCCTCCTCCCCACCCTTCTCTCTCCCCCCTGCAGCCGATCTCTCCAGTACTGCCACGGTGGTCCACCTTACTCCAGTGACCCGGGTGCTGCCGTAGGGTCCACTTTCTGCTCTGCCTCCTCCCCCCCCCCTTCTCTCTCCCCCCCTACTGCCGAGGCCTATATAACCTCGTGCCACGGCAGATCTTTCGCCTACTTCAGCAGTTTTTTCTTGCTGTGGTTGTCCAACCTGATGACGATTACTTGTGTTGCGATTGAAACGTGATCTATTATTTTTCTACCTACGTGACTTTACCGAAATAACCAAAGACTACGATCACCTTTGTCTAACATCAAAACAACATACCCTATTGAGATGTTATCCATTGATTTCCTGCACCCAGAAACATATAAGCAGGGATATGAATATATACTGTTTGTAATGGATCATTTTACACGATTTGCCCAAGCCTATGCTACAACCAACAAAAACCTCAAAAACAGTGGCTGACAAGCTGTTCAATGACTACGCCCATAAATTTGGTTTCCCCACAAAAAAAATACACCATGATCAAATAAGATCATTTGAGAATCAGCTGATGGCCCAATTAAAACAAATTGTGGAATAAGAGGATCCCACACTACCCCATACCACCCACTGGGTAACCATAGGTTGAGCGATTCAACAAGACCCTGCTGTCAATGTTACGGACTCTGGCACAAGAGCAGAAGACAGATTGGAAGAGCTCCCTGGCCAAGTTAGTGCATGCCTATAACTGTACTCGTAGTGAAGCCACAGGATTCTCACCTTTTTATCTCCTGTTTGGGAGGTCTCCAAAACTACCAGAGGATCTTATTTTTGGTTTTGAACACCAGCGAGAGGAAGGATCATATAAGCAATATGTGGAGAAGTGGAGACAGCGGATGGTGGAAGCCTATAGAATAGCATCTGACTGTGCAATAAAAGAAACCACTAAAGGGAAGGGCCAGTATGACAAGAAAATTCATGGGGCAGAGCTACAGCAAGGCAATCGTGTCGTGGTGAGAAATATGAGTGAGAAAGGGGGACCGGGCAAAATTCGCTCCTACTGGGAGGACAATGTATATGTTGTCATTGGGAGAAAAAATGACAGCCCAGTTTATGAGGTTAAACCTGAGAGCAGTGAAGGGTGAACCAAGGTGATTCATCGGAATTTGCTGCTACCTTGTGACTTCCTCCCAATTGAGCAGCCATCACAAAATTAATGGAGTAAGAAAGCAACACATAAAACTCAGCAAACAAGGAAAAGAGGCCCATAGAAATACACGCAGGAACCGACAGACAGTGAGTTGGAAACGGAGGAAGGATTTAACAGAGGTTTGCCAAAAATTGTTCAGCAAGCTACAGTAATACAAGACACTGAGTCACCATTGAACCCAGAAGCTGAAGAATTCCACCCACACAAGACAGAAGGTGAACAACAGTTAACGGCAGCAGCCGAGGAACATGTATCACCAACTGGTACAGAGAGCAGGGAGACAGATTCAGAGAGTGAATATCAGTTAACTGAAGCAACTGAGGGACAGATCTTGCTGAAGGGATCAGAATACAGTGAGACCGATTTGGCTATAAATAATGAAGAGCAGTTGAGTCCAGCAAGTGAATCTGCAAAGGACTTGGAAGAGAGTGATGAACAGAATGAGTAGTCATCACAACAGGTGACTCCACCCTCAAAGAGAGAGGAGACAGCCAAAGACACTCACCTATGACAAATTGGGCAAACCTACCATGGTGAGAAGGAGCCCGATAGCACAAGGGATAACTGTTGGTTGCTACTGGAGACCATGGTGAAATAAGGGACTTTTGACTACAAAATGGGTGATCAAGACAAACAATAAGGTGTGGTCATATGGTTGTTAAATAGTTTAATATGTTTTTTTGTAAGTGTTGTGTTTAATATGTTAAGAAGGGGTTATTTCTTAAGATGAAAAAAAATGGTGAGGAAAGGTTTTCAAGTATGTTTTTAGGTCGATAAGTAAGTACCTAAGAGCTAAATTCCACAAGGCCTTAACAAGCCGCAAATGATTTTATCTTGATAGGTACTGGGAAAATAATCCTAACCATTTCTGGTCAGTAAAATGTGAAGCATGGTTTAATAATACCAGAGTGTCTGGTAATTCCAAAAGCATAATGCAATGCTTGGGCTCCTGTCTCCTCGTGCACAAAGAGGTTGAGTTCACCCAAAATAGAGAGCTTATGGAGTGGCGCTATCTTGGGATGGATCTGATCCCTAGAGAAATTGTTTTCATCTTCTTCTTCATCTTATCTTATATATAAAAGTCTCCACGCGCTCGCGCTTGTGGGGGATTTGGCTCTCGGACGGTGGGCTTCATGTAGAAAAAAATTCGACAGGCAGCACGCCCTAAGCCCCGCGGTGGGA
>CM025668.2:1387255-1409904 GCA_014621495.2 Entosphenus tridentatus
TACATGTGTGTCTGCCTTTTTCGCCCGGGCAACGCCGGGTACTAACCGCTAGTGATTTATAAACTCCTTTCATGACCAGTTTAAGGAAAGACTGCAAAAGGTTTGCAAGGGAGAAAATGGAGTGTCGAGACGACACTCATTCTGTAGGGGAGAGTGTGTCACATTAGGAATGGACCACTCTTTTAATTATTTCCTCGTGCAGCAAGGGAGTAAAGTGTGGTTTTGTGAAAGTCCTTATGTACTGTACAGTACATGAATGCACGTGTACACCAGCATGCAATAACTGAGTTGGGCCTGTGGGTGGCTGGCAGGGTTATTGATTAACCAGACTTGTACACAAGTCACGTGGTTAATGGCGACTCGGTTGAGGATTGCTGTGTGACACACGTGCCGTTTCATTTTACAGGCAAATGACCAAAATGTTGTTTTTGATCGTTATAGAAATGTTCTAGACTTGTTCTAGACTTTAAGCTTGGCATTGAAATGCTAGTTTGTGATATATTCAATAGGAGAGGTTTTAGCACTGTGCACTGTAAAGGATGACGTACTGTAGTTAATACTTGCAATTCTCTAACCCTAATACTGTTTATTCTATAACCATGCCCATGCACCCAGAGTATGACTACTTTGCAATGCTATTGAAAATAGAACACATGTACAGTCGTAAGTTGTACAATGGTGACAAGTACAGTACGCATATTGTACACATACAGTACACGTAATGAGTATAAAATACCGATATAAGTGGATGGTATAGATATACATACAGCTTAGGATTAAAGTAACATTCGAATAGTTAAGTGCAAAGGTTACTGTCAAAGACAAAGATGGTTTATCAGTAGTAAAATTGGGTTTAAGAGAAACTGTTATTGATTAATCTGAATTGTACACCAGGCCCGTGGTTAATGGCGACTCGGTTGAGGATTGCTGTGTGTGACACACGTGCTGTTGCATTTTACAGATTGACCACAATAGATGCATTTGCCCTCGATTTGGAGCACCTGCCCACGTCCTTCATTTCGAGTGTGCAATACATAGACTACCGGGGGGAGGCGGGCAGGGGAGAAATGGGGGGGGGGGGGCAATTAAAAGAGATGTTTGGAGGGGGGAAAGAAGGGACACGTGTTCACAAATATTCCACGTATAGCGAGGATAGAGAGAAAGGGGACAGAAAGGGAGAGGGCAGGACGAATATGCATACATTATTACAAAGCCGGCGCATGTAATTCCAACAAATGGGAGGTGGGGGTGTGTGAAGGAGAAGGGAGAAAAGGCGGTTCAATCCAAGTCTGGTTCTGGAGAGGAAGGAAGAGTGTAGAGGCGCTTGTGCTCCATCCTGCCTCTGAAAGAGGCACGTAGATGGGGGATGGGGGGATCGTCCTGTTGATTTCACTACCATGCTCTGGACATAGCTTGGCCAGAGAGAGGGGTGAGAGATAAGACCCCAATCCCTGAAGACATCTCAAGGGTAGCAGTAAACTATACGAGGTTGCAGGAAGGTGCCACAATATGACCCCATTTAATCTTCGGTGCAGCGCATTCCTGGATTGGCTCATGTCTCTGCCCAATACAATCACGCTCTCCTATGTCGCGATGCGTCTGGAACCGTCCCCCTTGAAAACGATCCTTTATTGATGTGGTGCGCTAAGCGCCGCGAGATAATTCAAATGTTCGCCCATCGTGCCTACATTGAAGCTGCGCTATTTTTACAAACTTCGTCCTCCCTAAATCCCCCATACCTTGAACATCCCGAGCACTCCACAATAAACTGCGGTTTATATAGTTGCCCGTTAACCGTGCCCTACCATACGTCTGGGTGATAGCAGAAAGGAGCCGTCGCTCCTGGGCTATATTTTAAGTCTTTAAGGGGTGGTTCGATAAATGGTAGGGGGTACATTGAGGAGGAAAAGGGAGAGGTTAAATTCGAGACCCCAGCTAGCAAGGTCAGCATCAGCTAGGGGGGTGAGGTCAGGGACTATAAAGTATTGGATGCCCAAAATTTGTATGCCTTTGTCATTTGACATCCTTGCTATCCTCTGTTTGTTTCAGCAATTTCCATCTTCCCACCTGCAGAGGGCAGGTGTTTTTGTATGCATGTATAATTTATTTTGCAATGTATGTAGCTAACCATGCTAATCGGAGGTGTGGGGGAGGACAACAAACTAAACAAAGAAAGTAGTTTGAAAGAAATGTGGTTTCAATCTAGATTTAAACATGCATAGTTTTAGTTGCTTCCTAATAATGGAAGGAAGAGCATTCCAGACGGTCGCAGAAGCACATTTGAAAGCGCCCGATGCAGTTACCATCCAAAAGCCGCTGTGAGGATGACCGGAGCTCGCATGATGGTTTGTGTTCCTTAATGAGATCAGCAAGGTATTGTGGTTCATTTGTGGCAAGCACGCTGTGTGTAATGAGTGCGACCTTATAATGTATTTGTTCAACAACCATATGTAGGTAAGAACTCCCTGGGAAGTGCTGTCTTCTACCTCCTTCAGGAGGCCATAGGCTTTCAGTTGGCACTCTCAGCTCTTTGCATCAAGCTTATTGTATGCCTCTTATAGCTCCTTCAGTTTGGCGTCGTGGACTTTGTTCAGTCCCTCCCTGCTCCTCGAGTGCAGCCTGGAGGTATCGTTACGGCTTCTTGCCTTTCCATCCTCTCGATGATCCTGCTTAACTTTTCGTTGAGGACCCAGAGCAGAGTGGTGTGTTCTGTTCCATTTGCTGTGCAAGTTAACGATCAAATTGGGACAATTACTCGATTTTGTTGAGTACGGTTTGTAGCATCCCTCGTGTCCCTCCAGGAGGGGTTCCTGGTCTCTCCTTCATTGGGACAAAACGGGGAGGTGGCCTTGGACTTCTTGCCTGGGGTTTTTTCCACTTAGCGCACACGCCGTTGAACATATACACAGGTGTGGTGGCAGGGCGGAGGAACTGAAGCAAGGGTCACAGTAGACCTCGTGGGGAAGCCCCTGGAACCCTCTGGTGGGTTAGAGAAGGGAGGTGCGGCTAGGGCGGAGCCAAGCCACGCTGAGGGGAATATAAGCAGCAGAGAGCGAGAACTCCAGGCTGCCGGTCCTGGGAGTGGACTCGTCTCATCGTCGCTGTCGTCGTCGCCGCCTTCGTCGTGACCACCTTTGCCCGGGCATTTCACGGCTGGACAGTAGTTGGCTGTCCCGGTCGACGCCGTCGGTGCAACGCGGGCAGGGTCATGTCTAGGCTGGGCTATACAGCAGCGTGGTCGTGAGAGGGGGTGCGGAGTTGGTGGCGTGAACTCAACAACAATAAAAGGAGAGGACGGTGCCTCCTGCGACTACCTTGTCTTCGACTGAGTGTGTGTGCGACACACGCCACCCACACACAAGCCTTGAGCAAGAAGGAAGAAGCGACCTACGATACTACAGTTTTTTTACTGCAGTTCACTCAATGTCGACCATAAAGCCTTTTAACAATTTTAACTTGGCAATCCTTAATGCCGGTGGTGGTTATAGGTCATTCGCGTTTGGCCCTACCAGTCGTCGTTCCTCTGATTCTTCAGCCCGAGTCATGAGCTCTAAGTAAGCCACGGTTGCAATGATGCAATCCAAAGCAAGCGAGAGAAATCGTACATTATTTCTCACGCAATTATTGTCATGTGCCCATTATTAAAACTGACTTTTGCATGGTATTTTTTTTATATACTACATTTCCCATACCCACAACACATGTGCTGTGCCTCTACAAAGATGGCGTCCAGAATATCCAGACCATGTGTGACATCACAGATTAACACGTTAGGATTTCGTGACCAATATTATCCATAACAGAGGTTTTTTGGGTTAGATAGCATAAATGTAAATGTGTCGTTAAACCCGCCACCACCCAACACCGCCAATTTATAAGGTTTGTTATGTAGACAAAACATGCCAATTCGTTCCTAGTTCAACATACTGGTGTGTTGTATAGTAAACCCACAAAATTTACCGGATGCAAATGTGTCTATGACAAACGTTACTAATTGGCGGTGTCGGGTGGTGGCGGATTTAACGACACATTCATATCTAAAAAAAAAACCCTCTATTATGGATGACTTCACCGAGTCACTAGGCAACCTCAAACCACCCCTGTATCCATACGTTGAGAATCTTAGATCACCTTGTACCTCTGAGCAAAACACCCTCTATATCGCAACAAACTTGATTGTGGGGTACAAGTCACCTTTAACAACTAAACATCAAACGTTGGGCCAACGTTAGTCCAAAGGTTCTAATCACATTCTAACGTTGACTCAACGTTGCATGTTTGCTGGGTTCGTTAAGATTCCAGCCTCTCTACACCTTTTTTTCTAAGTGCACACTCCCCTACACGAGCAGCACAGCAGCACTGCTTTGCATGCTCTCTCCATTTACCTCCTCACTTCCCTGCTGTCCACACTATTCTTCCGACCAATCTAGTTTAAAGCTTCTCATTGTGTGAATAAGCAATTTACTTATCAAGGAAACAAAACTGAAAGAGTTGTCAGTTTCTTACGCATTGACACCCACTCAACTGAAGTTAAAAGCCTTTCAAATCCATGTAATTTCTTTACCCCACGCCAGGAAATATCTGTGCACGTCGATGTGTGTGTTATTTCATTTAACACGATTGCAGTTTTAAAGCTGCGACAGAATTCCCGTGAAATACTTTGGCCAAACTTTGTCGGATTTCCACCATGCGCAGACCATAGATAATGGGATTGAGGACTGGGGGGAATATGTAGTAGAAGGAGCTGAATGCAGAGCGCATGAGGGCTGGAATCACCTCTTGATGCTTCAGACGCTGGTGGAAAATCATGAACAATAGGAATACGTAAAAGATGGAGAGTACGAAGAAGTGAGTGATGCACGTGTAAATGGCCTTCTTCTGACTTTTGCGCAGACTGGAGTTTTGACAGTCGTACAGGATGCGGCTGTACGTGTATAAAATGGTGCACACAGATGTGATGCTTCCGATCCCCGTGATGATGGAGCTGTAAATTATGTTGATGGTGATATCTTCGCACCCAATATTACTCAGCGATAAGCAGTCACAGTTTGGCATCACAATTATCCTTGGCCTGCAGAACGTGAGACGGCTGATTAGAATCAGGTCTCCTGCCAGCAACGAGACTGATATCACTGCGGAGAAAATGCACATGAGCATCGCCTTTCTGGAGGTGATCAGCATGCTGTAACGCAGCGGGTGGCAGATAGCAAAGAATCGGTCCACGGCCATGAAGGTGAGGATAAAGCATTCGCTCATGCTGGTCACGTGCAGGAAGAACATCTGTGTGATGCAGTTGGTGATGGAGATGTAGCCAGACGACAGGAGGTTGTGCATGATCTGAGGCAGCGTGATCGTGCTCGCGCACATGCTGTTTAGCGAGAGACTCGCAATAAAGATGTACATTGGCTTGTGCAGCTGCGACTCGTGCGCGATGGACACGAACAGCAGCAGGTTCCCCAGCACGGCCACCGCGTAAATCACAAGGAGCGCCACAAAAGCCACGGGCTTTATTTCCTCGTGACCTTGGAAGTGATCCATCACGATAAACACCCCCGGGGGTGCTGGCTGATAGATTTCCGTGGAGTTTGTATCCATGTGGGAGCTGAAAATAACAAGTGAAAACAGCAGTTATTTTGTGGGGTACTTTTTGTCACGAACGTTACATTTTTTCTGGACAGTGTTTAAACGTGTGTCAATCAGCTTGGTCGAAATATGGGCGCAGTTCAGCAAGTAGGCTTTTAAGTAGGCAATGTTTGTTGTTTTTTGTTCATCATACTTGATGCATTGTGCCTCGCACTCTCACGTGCTGCCTTTACGCGGTCCCATCTTGGATCGCTTCGAACATCCTCCAGCTAAAACATTGCCAAAAATGAGGCGTTCCTCTTCAGCAAAATTATCAATTTCAGCAAAGATTAAAGTTTGGGCGTGCACCCCTCAACTCCGACATTACGCTGTCGACGAGTTTTGCCAGACTTTGGAGTCCTCTTTCTACATCTCTTAACTGTCAATCTACGGCATTATCTCCAGAATCCGCCCTTTTCTTACCCTCACTGCTGGAGAGATCCTCATCCTCAAATTCCAATCCCTCATCCATGCTTTCGTCACATTCCAATCTCCATCCATCTATGGCCGCCCCGTATCCCTCATAATGAATAAAAATGCCACTGTTAGGCATCCCATTCCAATCCAAATCCAGGTCAACTTTAAGTTCGCCTTCACAATCTTAAAGATTCTCCATGGAATCACTCGTTCCTACCTCTCTTCTCGTTTCACTACACTCTCCTCCATGCACTGTACTACCTCGACCCTCTAACCTCACTCGATTATTTGCCACGCAGTCTCCTACCTCTTCCCTTCTAATCTCACTCTACTCTTCTACACACACACAATCTCCTACTTCTCCCCTCTAATCTTACTCTACTCCCCTCCACGTACTCTCTCCACTCCAGCAACAAAGTATGTTTTTCTGTCAAAACCTCCAAGCAACCTTCTGATATAGGGAGGTTGCTCATTCCCCTTTGCTTGCCACCATCATCCACGCTGTCCATTTATTGCCCCTGTTAAATTCCAGGCTGAAAATGTCCCCTTTTCCCTCGACCTATGACTGACTGGCTTTCTCTCTATACAAACTTAACATTGCCAACGTTTCCACACAGTGTCTTTAGATCCGGTCGAATTTAGACATCGCTGTATGAATCCATATCATTATTGTATTGCACTACAGATTTCTTCCACAGTACTAACATTTTCTACTCATGAAAACATTTTAACTATCTCACCTTCAAAAAATACCTTCGCTAAACGTGCTTAAGACCTAGTGATGCTGTTTAGTTTATTAAGTTAATGGCATCTAAGAGAAGTGACCAATCCTCTAAGCGCCTCACTATGAGTTGGCCAATGTCGATTGTGTCTCTACAAAAAAGGAGACATAACAGATGTCTACAGTTCCAACGTTGGGAATACTTCGTGAGCATTCACGTGCTGCCAAATGGCAAAAGTTCGATAACCAGATTTGTTTGTATCTTGAAACATGAATAAAAATAATAATAAATAAAATTAAACCACTAATGAAGACTATAGCCTGGTTCTTAATCAGAGGTAGTGTACTGTCAGTCTATAATGTAGAGTGTAGCCTGGTTATTAAGTTGGTTACTACCGAAAGAACCAAGAATAAGTCTACATTATAGACTGCTAGTACGTTCACTCAGTTTAATAACCATTGCTACAGTCTACATTATAGACTGCCAATACGCTCACCAAGCTTAAAAACCAGGCTACAGTCTATATTATAGACTGCCAGTACACTCACCGAGGTTAAGAACCAGGCTACAGTCTACATTATAGACTGCCAGTCCACTCACCCAGCTTAATAACCATTGCAACAGTCTACATTACGTTCCCTACGAAAAGAGCGTCGTTGGTTGGTTCCAACACAAAGGGCTTGAGCAAGGAAGCAGCGTAGTCAGAGCGGGTGCTGTGTCTGAGGGGGTCAGTTTGGGGGTGTCTGGAGGTGGAGGAGTCATGTGATGTGTATTGTGTGGTTGTGACGTTTCTGTCCGTGTTAAGTGAATGGTGTCAGTGGCTCAGTGTTGCTGGGGAGTTCAAAAAAGTGCGTGTTGTTGGGAATGCAAGGTGATTTTGGGCTAATATGGTTGTAAATGTGCCGGACTTTGGTATGGCACTTGTGTCTTCGGTATGTGTGGCCTAAGGGTCACGTATTATTTCTGTCAGTAGGAAGCCACTGGAGCTATACACTTTTGAATCTATATTGAAAAATAATTTCTTTAAAACTGATGTTATTGTTAAGTTTGTTGTCCTTCTCCCCGCACCTCCAATTAGGACAGTTGGCTATGTACGGTGCGAGAGAAGTTCAACATGCATAATACATACGCGTAAGAAGAAAGAACGATAATTTTTGAGAGCGATATTGCAGATCGTGGCTGAGTGTTTGTCTGTGGTGGAGGATTGTTTTTCTGTGGCGGTTGTGATGATAATGTGTTGTGAAATGGGTGGGAGTTGTGGTGTGTTGTTGCTCCGTGTTTTGAAGTGTTTGTGACCTTTATGGAGATGTTTTGGGTTGTGAAATGTTGTGGAAAACGTTTCTCGGACCAGGCAGACCTCAATTAGTGCTAATTGAATCAGCTCACAACTCCAAAACTTCCACCAATTTCTAAAACGATTATACACACTATTATCACCACAGCCACCAGAGACACTCCTCAAATCACAGGCAGATACAAAACCGCAAAATCGCTCAAAAAAATAACTCGTTCCCTCCCCACGTGACCCTTAGCCCACGGGTACCAAAGACAAGGTCCCCGCACACCAAAATCCGGCACATTTGCAACCCTGTCACTGCTCAAAGCCACCTTGCATTTCCAACAACATGCACTTCGTCAAACTCCCCAGCATCACTGACATCATTTAACGCAAGAAATCTCAATCCCTCATCCATGCTTCTCACAGCAACACCATCAACATCGCAAGATATTTAGGCCAAGACAATTACAAATAGGTATTCTAACTCCCCCCATGACCCGGTCTGAACTCCGCTGCTTCCTTGCCTAAAACTTTTGTGTTAGAACTAACCAATGGCGCTGCTTGACATGGCTGAAACAAAACAACACATATAAGCACCTTCCTCCAGCCATGCATTCAAGAGGGTCTCTTGATGAAGGACAGATCATCATCCTATATTTGGCCCCTGCAGGGGAGTAACTACCTATTTCAACTACTTATTCAACTACCTAATTCAACTACCTATTTCAACGACCTATTACAACGGGGGTGGGGGGGGGGAGGGCTATGCAAGAATCGACTGTGGACACCCCTCCTTTCTCCAGACTCACTTTTACTGAAATAGCTACGGATGTTTTTAACCCGTATACAATAATATGTAGGCTATAACTATATATTATTTTAGTTGCACCGTGCATTAGGTTTAGAGGAAGATAGTCTCACAGTGACAGTATTAATAACAAGATGTTAAGGTACAGTACTCCGAATTAAGTTCAGTAAAAAACACCAGCAGTAGCGCTACTAGATTTCACGCGAGGCATTTATTGGAAACATAATGTGTTTTCATTTGTCACAATGTTTTTTTGGCATTTATGGTTAATTGTTGGAATATTTTTCTTAACATGTTGTTACTTGTTAATGTGTTGATTCGGGGCCAACTGGTGGCCGACTAGGCCCCTATGCGTCGTATAACGCTGCCACATAACCCCTACCCCCCCCCCCCCTATTGTTGCGCCCCAGGGCCCCTATCCGAAACATGTAGAGCAACCAACACAATATTTTCTCATCTGCGGCTAGCGTTTCACACCGCAGAGGCGTTTTGCAGTGCTACTTTCATCATCTTTCTCTTCGCCGCGTCTTACATAGTTTTCTCACACTCCGATTTATTGCCATGAATCAGATGGAAACCTGATTTTGCGTCGAGTTTTGGACGAATTAAAAATCCTACTCTCTAATACTCTGGCGCTGAAGCAATACACTCATCAACGAATACCCCGTTCAAAATCGCAATACAGAGTCGATATATCTTACCTATTTCCGCTGATGGTTGATACCGAAATGTTGTGGTTAAGAGTCTTAATCTTTCACGGAATTGTCACAGCAAAGTTAAAGCCGAGTTTCATGTCAGCGCTTTATATACCCGTGTTGTCCTCGGTGTGGCTTCTTTGGGACTGTAAACCACTCGCACGAACTTCCCAAAGGTCCTATTAATTCTCCACTGAGGTACAGTTTTCAACTACATTATGGAATTACTTGAACAGTAATTATGACAGGGCTATTAAAAGCAATATTTAGCCTGATGGTACTAATGACTTGCGAATTTTCATCTCGTTATGATTCAGTATATAGCTAGCACAAATATACTTAACTGAACGTTTTTTTTTTCATTGTACCAGGTAAGGCCCACTGAGCTCCTGTGTTACTCTTTTTCAGAAGCAATTTGGCTACAAATCATAGCTCAATGAAGTGGCTTATCACGAACAAATTTATCGCAGCCAAATACTCTAAACGCACGTTGATTTTAATTGTGGAGGGATAAAACTGGAGGATCCGGAGAAAAATACATGCTTTAATTCTAGATTTGAAGCTTTCGTGACTGCAAGGATTCATATTCTTAGGTTTTTTTCGGTAAAGTCACGTAGGTAAAAAATTCAAATTAATAAAAGTACTTGGCCCCTTCCCCTCTCCAACCATTATATATACGGAGTGGTAGCTCTTGTAATCTCTCATTTACTTGATACAGCTGTCGTGGCTGTGACGGTTCCACCTGAAGACGGAAGCTTGTGTTGCCTCCGAAACGTCGTGATTTTTATTTTATTTTATTTTACTTTTATTAATTTGAATTTTTTACCTACGTGACTTTACCGAAAAAACCTAAGAATATGAATCCTTGCAGTCACGAAAGCTTCAAATCTAGAATGAATGCCCTCTACGGGGAGGAATTCCACCTATCTGTTAGAGTTTTTAACAGACAACGAGACAAGAAGTCACAGCTTCTCGAGACGCTGGCCTTCCTCAAGAGATGCCGAGATAACAAGGTAATACCCATCGCTTTCACACTCACATCCGCTGCTGTGTCCTCACCGAACTCTAAACAGATCTTATTTAAAGCTAGCCTATCACTAATCTCGGAGAGAATAAGGTTACTCCGATCTGAACTCGATAATTTAGACAAGACTCTCTTACAAACACATTTAATGTTAACACAAAAAATGTCACCTTCCGATTGGAACCACGTTGATAACATGACTTCTGCTTCTGCTGACTCAATGTCAGCCAAATGCAAAGCTAACCTGATTTCTAAATTCAACCTCCTATCTAAGAAGAAACCAGAGCCACACACCACAAAGCTGGATGTTAACAAGACCGTGATTAATCAGAGTAACATCCCAATTTCTGACAATCTAAAAACGGTACTGGCCAAAGGACTAAATTTCGCCGTCACCCCTAAATATATACCAGTAGAGGATGTGATTTCTCAGATTGATGTAGCCCTCAGAGGCATAGGACACATCCATGCCGATGTAGCAAGAGCTGAAATAGCTACTATTCTTAAGAATGCTAAGAAACCCACTAGTAACATCAGCAAAAACGAACGCTCTGAACTCGCGGACCTAAAAAAGAGAGATGATATAGTCATCCTATCGGCAGACAAGGGCAATGCCACGGTCATCATGGATAAAGATTCATACAACAACAAAATCCTGGACCTTCTTAATGATGGGAGTTACTCCAAAATTAAAAACGATCCCACTAAAAGCCTAACGACAAAAACCAACAGTATCATCACGAGTTCGACTTCCCTAATCGAACCAAGCAAACATCCCTCTCTAAAACCATCGGCGGCTAGACCTCCCAGACTCTATGGTCTTCCCAAGATCCATAAAGAAGGCACCCCGCTACGACCCATCGTGTCGACGATAAACTCTCCTACCTACAAACTAGCCCGTTTTCTATCAGATACTCTGCTTCCCTTCACAGGCAAGACCTCTTCGGAAGTACTCAACTCAACCCAGTTAGTCTCTATGGTTAAGGACATGGTACTATCTCCTGATGACATCCTCGTCAGTTTTGATGTAGTATTTTTGCTTACCAAAGTCCCAGTACCGGACACCCTAACAATAATTGAGGACTTAGTCCAACATGGATTGAATTCTGATGTACCTGCGCTGGTTAGGCATTGCCTCACCAACACCTATTTTACCTGGAATGGCACCTTCTACAAACAGAATGAGGGTACCCCTATGGGCTCCCCCTTGTCACCAGTTATAGCCAACATGTTCATGGAAACGTTTGAATCAGACGCCATCCAGACATCCACCCTGCGTCCTTCCCTGTGGAAGAGGTATGTGGACACTTTCGTCATCTGGCCACATGGCCTCCCAGCACTGAACCACTTCTTGGACCATATCAATTCTAGACACCCATCCATCAGATTCACCATGGAAGTGGAGAAAGATGGTAAACTACCATTCTTGGATATTCTGTTTGAGAGGAGACCTGACAGATCCTTGGGACATTCTGTCTACAGGAAAGCCACCCACACAGATTCCTACTTGAAACCGGATTCCCACCACCACCCATCTCAAAAGAATTCTCTCATCAAAACGCTATACCACAGAGCCCATGGCATTTCTGACCAACACCACCTGGCCGGTGAATTAAGACATGTACATCGGGCCCTCAAGATGAACGGATACTCTGACCACACTATCCGCCAAGCTGTTTCTCCCACCATACAGAAACAGCCACATGAAACTCCGACCAAAACTATCACGTTACCATACATAGCAGGCGTGACCAAAAAGATCTCCAAAATTCTAAACAAACATAAGATCCAAGTCCGATTCAGCACAGTGCATAACATCCGTGATCTGATTCCATCTGTGAAGGATTTCGTTCCTGACTTACAGTATCCTGGAGTTTACAAATTGAGTTGCAGTTGTGGTGATTGCTACATTGGAGAAACGAAACGTCATGTTTCTGATCGTGTCCGCGAGCACAAGTCAGATCTGAAACACGGCAGAACTGATTCTTCGGCCATTGCCGATCATTGCTACAACTCTGTGGGCTCTCATGAAATTGTCTTTTCCGAGACCAAGGTGCTCTGCAAACCTCCTGGCTACCATCAAAGGTTTGTACACGAAGCCATACAAATATACAAACACAGAAATAATTTCAACCGTGATAATGGTTACAAACTGAGTAATCATTGGAAAGATGTGATTAATCATGCAAAAAAGATTTAACTACACTTATTTGGACCATCTTATTTGACAGACAACTATTACAGGTGATTGATAGACAGCCAGGCTTGTTTTACCAGGTTTAATTTTTCCCCTTGTTTCACACTTTTGCTATGTAGGCTAGGCATAGTCACAAACCGTACCTCTCCATAACAAAGGCTCAGCCTTTTATTATGCAGTCTATTCTTAGTCTGAAGCCTCACCTTGCCATATCAATAGAAAGTGTGCCGTACTTGGCCCCTTCCCCTCTCCAACCATTATATATATACGGAGTGGTAGCTCTTGTAATCTCTCATTTACTTGATACAGCTGTCGTGGCTGTGACGGTTCCACCTGAAGACGGAAGCTTGTGTTGCCTCCGAAACGTCGTGATTTTTTTTATTTTATTTTACTTTTATTAATTTGAATTTTTTACCTACGTGACTTTACCGAAAAAACCTAAGAATAAAAATACATGCTACCACGGGGAGTGAGAGACATGCAAACTCCAAATTTACAGGCATGAGGGTTGGAATCGAACCCACGACCACTGTATACCAGACGAGGAGTTTAACATCTCGTTATTCTTCTATAAAGATACCAACACGTGGGAATGTATTGATGTATGATATATTTTTGATGCAGTGCCTTTCCACTGCATCTCAGAGCTCTTTACATGTCATAAGTGCCTTATATCGCATCTCTCTAAACCATCTGAAAGGGCACCCCCTCAGTGACAGCGGTCCCTGTGGGCGCACGGTGACTTGGCACCTGGCCTGCAATCGGCCATTCGTCTGCCAGTATGGAGCAGGGTTTGCTGTTGTCTGTAGATCCCAATTGGTGGCTAGGCAATGTTAACTATCTCATCTGGAGGACGTGGGTTCGATCCCTGCTGTGTATATGGAGTTTGCATGTCTCTCTCCATGGTCGTGCGGATTTTTCTCTGGGTCCTCCGGTTCCCTCCACATTTAGAAACATGTGTTTGGGGTATTTGGCTGCTATACATTTCCACATGATAAGCCACTTTGTTGAGCTATCATTTGTGATAGCCAAGTCGTTTTTGAAAAAGAGCTATGTAGTTCAGTGGGCTTCACCTGGTAAATACAAATTTTTGAGTTGAATTTAAGAATTTGGCAAATTTGGATCATGATGCCAATAAACAATGTCCTACTCATCTTGAATGAAGCAGATGGCACGGTTTTAGTGGTCATTAATATGTAGGGGTGTTAAGGGGTATTAAGGGGGAGCTGACAAATACACACGGGTGTCTGCTCCGACACGCTACACGGGTGTCTATACCCACATCTGCAAACGGTTTACGCTGGGATCCCCCACAGCTCCACTCCTCGGGGGGCGATTGCTATAAAAGGCGGGGAGCCAGAGGGCTCGAGGTCCCAGTGGGTAAGCTTCAACTAGTGAAGAAAGAAGACCAGCAGATAGGCCCTGGAACTCCCCTGGCTCGCCGTCCTTGTCAGGGCCGAGCAGGGAAAGCCAGCGGCGCGGCCCTAAGAGCCTCAGAGCCGACGCTCTTGGAAGAGCCGGTCTGATGGTTAAAGGTGCCGGGATCTGAGCTGAACCAGGGCCGGATCGGTTAGCCTCCCCTAGGACCCAGTGGAGGAACTGGGCCGAGGATAGCTGGGGATAGAGCTAGTGGGAGATCCCTGTAGCATGGGTGAAGGGGCCGCTACCCCTTCCAGTATTGTATTATTGCCCGGGTGTTAAATAAATAAGTGTTCCTCCGACTACGTCGTCTCCATCTGATTGGAACCCACTACATTTGGTGTCAGAAGTGGTCTTCACAAAATGGACACAAGACGAACGATTCATGCCCAAGGATCCACAGAAGAGGACACCTTGGCTGACTCAGAGCCTGAACCCGTCACGGATGAGACAGCACAACTGCTACCGGGTCCACCACCACCACAGCAGCCGGACGGGTGGGGGTCGTCGGATGATGGGCTGTGGATGGCCCACTCCCGCCTGGTGGAGATACTTTATGCCGCGGCCGCCACGCTCGAAGGAATCACTCGCCTGGAGCTGGGAGGAGCGGCACGGCGGGACGATGGGCAGCGCTCAACGGCAGTTCCCGCCACGTCGCCGGGGCTGCAACTTGATTTTGCCACCATAACTACAGTGGGTGCTGCGGGCGGGGCCCCGACACATCAGGGGGAGGATGCTGACCAACCAGAGGGTGCTGCGTCATCAACAGGGGCTGCTCGCTGCTGCCTCTGCGC
Organism: Entosphenus tridentatus; assembly: GCA_014621495.2. NCBI lineage: Eukaryota > Metazoa > Chordata > Hyperoartia > Petromyzontiformes > Petromyzontidae > Entosphenus > Entosphenus tridentatus. The sequence goes on from CM025668.2 coordinate 1,402,233, forward strand.
AGCAGCCGCCACATCATCAATGGCGGCCAACTGTGGTGTACGTTAAGCATCGGCCGGCGCGTCACCAGCGGTGCGACCGCCGATGGCACCCGCCATTGCTCCCGACACTGTACGGGAGAGCGGGAACGGCGACCAGCAGAACGCATCGGCGGCGTCCACATTCCAGCAGCATCTGCCGGTCCTCAAAGAATTCGTGTCGGACGGCGGCGACTGGATTGCATTCGAGCGACGTTTCCTGGCTCACCAGGAGATGTCAGGGTGGACAGATGAAGAGGCGTTACGAGCGCTCCCGGCGACGCTGGACAGTGACGCCCTCGCCACCCTCACTGCGACGCTGAAGTCGGTGCACGCTACGCTGCTATCGGCACTACTACTCCTGGCCACGGTCTACGGGCCACCATCTGACTGCAGACAGCTATTCTACGAGCGACAAAAGGGCGCGAAGGAATCGCCCCTTGCTTACCGCATGGCTCTCTTGGCCCTGGCGAAGGCGGCTTTTCCACGAATGGATGAAGACGGAGTGGACGCTATGGTAGTAGAGAAGATTTTGCTGCTGGCTGAGGACCTGAACATCGTCATCATTGCACAAGACGACGCGGACATGTGTTCTCTGCGTGCTGCAAAGCACATCCATGCCAATCTACTGTCCCAGCGTCGTAAGGTGAACAAGGCGGCCGCCGGGCACTCCGTGGCTACGACTGCCCCCGCACCGGAGGAGGTCTTTGCTGCGGGTCGCCCTGCGGAATGGAGGTCCGGCGAACGTCCGGCTCGGGACGTACCGAGCCACCAGGATCACCCCAAGCCGACCGGGGCGCTCACCTGGTGCTATAACTGTGGCCTCCAGGGCCACGTAGCTTTTGGATGCCGGGCTCCTCGGTAGCGCAGTGCAGGACCTCGACCGGATGATGCTCCTCTTCCCAAGGCTCCGCAGCGAAATCCGGCAAGTCGTGGCACCACACGTTTGGCCCACATACGCACCTGTCACTCACTCACGCGGTGCAATGGATGGGTTTCGCAATTTGGGTGTTGTTGGGTCGAACCGCGGTGCGATGGGGAGGGCGCTCCAACCAGGACAGTGGTCCGCGCTGGCTAACCGCGTTGTAGCCGCGTCGGCGGGGTCGTCAGTTGTTGCGGGCCATATTGACGGGGTTGAGGTGCGGGTTATGATTGATATGGGAGCATCGGCAACAATTGTGTCCGAATTGATTTACAACATTCTTCCCGTTCAAAGTCGCCCTTTGCTTCCGGTCGATGTTCCGTGTTTTGCTGCCAACGGGGGCTCGTTGGGTATAATTGGCCAGATTCGGGGACAAATTTGCATTGGAGACATTAAATTATCCGGGCCGGTGTTAATCTCATCCTCTCTGGCTGTCCCGTGCCTGTTGGGGATGGAGTTTTTGGCTAAAATGCCGATCAGGATATTGATCGACCAGGGTTGTATTGAATTCCCTTTGGGCCGACGTATGCTATTCCTATCCTCCTCCGATACTTTGCGTACGGCCTGTGCGACGGTACAGGCGCTCGTTACGTAAACAGTACGTGTTCCACCGGGGTCTCAGATGCTCGTACCTCTTCGGTTGCGTCGACCCTTCGCTAAAGGGGTTTTGGATCGCGGTGTTTTGTTGGGACCGTCTAGGACAGCGGTGAATTGGCCGGATTTGATAGCTGCCCAGACGATTGTTGGTGGGAACAAAGAGCCGTTCATCGCGGTTCTTAATGTCGGGCTGCGGACGGCCGTGGTTCCCCAAGGGACCGTGCTTGCGCACGCAACGCCAGTACCTTGTGAGGAACCAGTCATTGGGCAGGTGACCACCGCTCCTCCGCCGCAGACGCATTCGGACCGCGATGAGAGTTGGCTAGATGCGCTTTGTGCAGGATCATCTGATCTGTCCGACTCACAGCGTGCCAAATTGCGAACCCTTTTGCGCGATTTTTCCGATGTTTTTTGTCAGCACAAATACGACATTAGCTGTACGAAATTGCTGCGACACCATATTGACACTGGTGAAAACGTACTAATCCGCCAAAATCCATTTCGGTTGAGTCCCGCCGAAAAGGATCATGTCAAATCGGCTTGGATGACATGCTAGCTGCGGACATTATATCTCCTTCCACCAGCCCTTGGGGCGCACCCATCGTGTTAGTCAAAAAGCACGGTGGGTCCTTGAGATTCTGTGTTGATTTCCGTCGCCTGAACAAAATCTCGGTGGCCGATGCATTCCCGCTTCCTCGAATGGATGAATCCCTTGACGCCCTGGCTGGAGCACGATTCTTCTCCACGTTGGGTGAAATTTCACTGAGGCCGGGAGGAGGAGGCCGCTTTTCACTCCCTTCGGGACGCCCTAGTGGGGGCCCCGCCATTGAATTACCCCGACTTTTCAAAACCTTTCTTGCTCGATACAGACGCAAGCAACACGGGCATTGGTGGTGTGCTTTCCCAGGTAGTTGAGGACGTAGAGCGCATTGGTGGCATATGGCAGTAGAGTTGTGTCTCCGGCGGAGCAGAGATACTGTGTTACCCATCGTGAACTATTGGCGATTGTTTTTTTCATTCAACAATATCGCCCATATCTGTACGGCCGGCACTTCACCGTCCACACAGATCATGCGGCGTTACAGTACGCCTTTTGGGTTCAACAGCCTTCGGGACAATTGTCTCGATGGCTGGAGATCCTTCAAGACCTCGATTTCGAGACCATATGTCGCAAGGGTGTTCGCCACACGAACGCGGATGCTCTGTCGCGCTTGCCATCCACTTCAGATTGCGCTTGCCTCCTGGGTTCGGGGCGTTGTAGACCTCCGAATGAGAGCCCTGATTCGGTCCTTGCTGCCGCCGCTGATGTGCCTGTGATTGCGGGTCCTATTGAGCAAGAAGGGAGGGATTCTTTGCTGGGGTTGACCGTTGCGGAGTGGGGACGCCTCCAGATGGAGGATGCCTCCCTCCTGGGGTTGCGGCGTCGCGTTGGGGGGTCTGTTCCGGCTGCGACGGAGGTTGACTCATGGCGGCTGCACCAGGCTCTCCTGATGCATTGGGACGGAAATACCTGTCGCCACAAGCTGGTGGTGCCTTGCACACTGAGGGGTAGAGCTGTATGGGCTGCTCACGAGCGGCTCCTGCACCTGGGGACTCACAAGACCCTTGCCATGCTCCAGCTGGATTTCTTTTGGCCGGGCATGGCAAGGGATGTGGATGATCTCCTCAGGTCCTGCACTCAGTGTGCGCAACGGAAGCCACTGGCGAAGGGGTCCAACCCACCGCTGCAATCTATCTCTGTTACTCGGGTTAACGAAATCATCGCACTTGACATTTTGGGTCCATTCCCTCCTACGCCTAGGGGTAATAAGTACCTATTGGTTGGCGTTGAATATTTCACGTGATGGCCTATGACTTGGCCCCTCGTCAATCAGTCGGCAGCCATCGCCGAGGCCTTTGTCCAGGGCTATGTCCTCGACAAGGGCGCTCCGGAGCGGCTGCTGACCGACCAAGGGAAAAACTTCTCTGATAACCTGCTGCACGAGGTGTGCGAGCTCCTGGGTACGAAGAAAATTCGTACCTCCCCATATCACCCACAAACTGATGGGATGGTGGAGTGGCTACATACAGTGAGGGAAAAAAGTATTTGATCCCCTGCTGATTTTGTACATTTGCCCACTGACAAATAAATTATCAGTCTATAATTTTCATGGTAGGTTTATTTGAACAGTGAGAGACAGAATAACAACAAAATCCAGAAAAACGCATGTCAAAAATGTTATAAATTGATTTGCATTTTAATGAGGGAAATAAGTATTTGACCCCTCTGCAAAACATGACTTAGTGCTTGGTGGCAAAACCCTTGTTGGCAATCACAGAGGTCAGACGTTTCTTGTAGTTGACCACCAGGTTTGCACACATCTCAGGAGGGATTTTGTCCCACTCCTCTTTGCAGATCTTCTCCAAGTCATTAAGGTTTCGGAGCTGACGTTTGGCAACTCGAACCTTCAGCTCCCTCCACAAATGTTCTATGGGATTAAGGTCTGGAGACTGGCTAGGCCACTCCAGGACCTTAATGTGCTTATTCTTGAGCCACTCCTTTGTTGCCTTGGCCATGTGTTTTGGGTCATTGTCATGCTAGAATACCCATCCATGACCCATTTTCAAATAAGTATTTGACCCCCTCTCAATCAGAAAGATGTATTGCTCCCAGGTGTCTTTTATACAGGTAACGAGCTGAGATTAGGAGCACACTCTTAAAGGGAGTGCTCCTAATCTCAGCTTGTTACCTGTATAAAAGACACCTGTTCACAGAAGCAATCAATCAATCAGATTCCAAACTCTCCACCATGGCCAAGACCAAAGAGCTCTCCAAGGATGTCAGGGACAAGATTGTAGACCTACACAAGGCTGGAATGGGCTACAAGACCATCGCCAAGCTTCTTGGTGAGAAGGTGACAACAGTTGGTGCAATTATTCGCAAATGGAAGAAACACAAAAAAACTGTCAATCTTCCTCGGCCTGGGGCTCCATGCAAGATCTCACCTCGTGGAGTTGCAATGATCATGAGAACGGTGAGGAATCAGCCCAGAACTACACGGGAGGATCTTGTCAATGATCTCAAGGCAGCTTAGGACCATAGTCACCAAGAAAACAGTTGGTAACACACTACGCCGTGAAGGACTGAAATCCTGCAGCGCCCACAAGGTCCTCCTGCTCAAGAAAGCACATATACATGCCCGTCTAAAGTTTGCCAATGAACATCTGAATGATTCACAGGACAACTGGGTGAAAGTGTTGTGGTCAGATGAAACCAAAATGGAGCTCTTTGGCATCAACTCAACTCGCCATGTTTGGAGGAGGAGGAATGCTGCCTATGACCCCGAGAACACCATCCCCACCGTCAAACATGGAGGTGGAAACATTATGCTTTGGGAGTGTTTTTCTGCTAAGGGGACAGGACAACTTCACCGCATCAAAGGGACGATGGACGGGGCCATGTACCGTCAAATCTTGGGTGAGAATCTCCTTCCCTCAGCCAGGGCATTGAAAATGGGTCATGGATGGGTATTCCAGCATGTCAATGACCCAAAACACACGGCCAAGGCAACAAAGGAGTGGCTCAAGAAGAAGCACATTAAGGTCCTGGAGTGGCCTTGCCAGTCTCCAGACCTTAATCCCATAGAAAATTGGTGGAGGGAGCTGAAGGTTCCAGTTGCCAAACGTCAGCTTCGAAACCTTAATGACTTGGAGAAGATCTGCAAAGAGGAGTGGGACAAAATCCCTCCTGAGATGTGTGCAAACCTGGTGGCCAACTACAAGAAACGTCTGACCTCTGTGATTGCCAACAAGGGTTTTGCCACCAAGCACTAAGTCATGTTTTGCAGAGGGGTCAAATACTTATTTCCCTCATTAAAATGCAAATCAATTTATAACATTTTTGAAATGCGTTTTTCTGGATTTTGTTGTTGTTATTCTGTCTCTCACTGTTCAAATAAACCTAGCATTGAAATTATAGACTGATCATTTCTTTGTCAGTGGGCAAACGTACAAAATCAGCAGGGGATCAAATACTTTTTTCCCTCACTGTATTTTTATTAATACTGTTACTGTGAGACTGTCTTCCTCTAAACCCAATACACAATGCAACTAAAATAATATATCTAGTTATAGCTTACATATAATTTAATACGGGGTTAAATACATCCGTAGTTATTTCAGTAAAAAGTGAGTCAGGAGAAAAAAGTATGGGGGGGGGGGGCACAATCGGATCTTGCTTAGCCCCGTCTGTTCATATAGGTAGTTTCGTCCCTGATGCTGATGATTGTCTAATTGCTTCTCACGCTGACGAGTTGGAGACTCTTCTATCGAACTCGAAGCTTGCGCAAAGAGGTGGGGAGGCTTACGATTAGCTCCACCAAAATAAAACACCAGCCTTGGCTACTTTGTATCAGACAAACAATCCGCCGCTTGGCCACTCCATGAGTGAGCAATCGGGTTAACCTCGAGAGCAAGCAGACGTTCGCACGCCATTACAGCTGACGTGTAACGTTGCCTTCATTCGATGTTTGACTGTATTTGTTTTTGTCGTCGGTAATACGAACATTCAGCTGTGAAAGAGAGCTTTATAACTCATAAGATTCCTTGAGTAATAATACATATTCTGATTCTGAAAATAGAAATAAATAGTGTGATTTTGATTCTGAAAAAAAAGTTACAGCGAAAGTACTTATTGGAATTGTTCCTAGTTAGTTTAATATGAGCAGCCAACTCCCCAGTCGATAGCAGTGGAATGGGCTGGTCGCCATGCAAATTAGCGCCATCTACAAGGGAGCATCACAGCTGCAGTCCTGAGGTAAAGAAACAATTGAATAAATATACTAATTACTCACAGCAGACGGAATATTTAGGTAAATAGGATTTATAAGCAATATTTAATTAATACATTAATGGTTTTGACAAAATTATATTATCATTACTTTTACCCTCATACTGATAAATGTTAGTTTACACGAGGTAATTCACAAAAAAATAGATTTGTTTTTGCGATTAAAAAACACCGAATAACACTTTTACAATGTTCACTTATGCAGACATATGACTTCCTGTAAAACCTTGCAGTTGGACTGATGCAGGCATACATCTTATAGTGCTTCCTCTCATAATGCTATTCCGTTATAATGCCCGTTGTCTGCAGGAAAATCAGCCCATATATGATCTTTGTGGAACCTGAATCAAGATGTCTAATTGTATCGATTCTGCTCACAGGCAATCCGACAGCCACGTTAGAGTATCGATAAATCACTACATCCATTCATTGCCACTGCATGCATCAAATATATACCACTGTTTCGTACTGGACATCTTCCTGCAGAGTGTATGTTTACAGCATATAGTGGTTAGTCTTACGCAAGCTCCAACCGAATGCACTAGTGAGAACATAGCTTATCGTATTTGTATACGTCATCATCGTTGAAAGGTTATGTTTCATTTATTTGTAAACTACTTTCAGACATTTATCATGTGTACAGTATCATTATCAAGGCTATTAACGATAACCCAATAAAGCTCTCGTATATTGCTCATAGGTAAAAAAAAGTGCTGTCGGTACGTATCTCCATTGGAACCGTGTTATAGTGACCTCCTGTAGTGCAGTTTCGTACAGCACTCTGTTTACCAAGAACACATCCTCAGGGCTATAAGATGCGTGCCTGTATCACGAAAATTCCTGAGGTATGTAAAAAATAATAAACCTTGTTGCTGCCTTTTACTGATAAAATAATACAATTTCACTCATACATTGATTGGAAAGAGTTAAATCTTGGTTTGAAGCTTTTGTGACTGCAGGAATCCATACTCTTTGGTTCTTTCGGTAAGTCACGTAGGTAGAAATAAAATAAAATTCTACCTACGTGACTTACCGAAAGAACCAAAGAATATGGAAAGAGCTTGCAAGTTATTTAAACTAACACTGTTCCAAGATGGAATTCCACCGCATAGCACGGTTGACTACGTACGGTGCGAAATAAATTCAACATACATACATTTCTGAAGGAACATTTTCATTACAAAGAGAAGGTGTGTAAATTACGTCGTTGTTTTCATAATTTGTAAGATAGCATCTCCCATTTTTTTTTACTCGATATGTTTTTAATAGTAGGTTTTTACCCTTTTAACTGGTACAAAACTGACACCTTT